>ML664181.1:1412221-1463613 GCA_007570785.1 Antilocapra americana
CCAGGCCCCGGAACCGCGGCCCCGCCGAGGCCGGGCCGGGGCGCACGCGCTCCGAGCCTGGGCGGGGCCGGCGGGCGCGCGGGCGCGTCGCGGAGGCTCCCCCGGGGCCTCGGTCGCCGAAACTCCCGCAGGCCTCTCCCCGGGGCGACGGGGGCCTGTTACCAGCAGTCGCCGCCCTGCCGTGGCTGCCTGGGTGAATCAGGTGCTAAGCAGGGCCCTGGTCTTGGCAGCCCCCCTGCCTGGGTTTTCTGAGTGCGCCCGATTTAGGCCGGGTGGGGGGATTCCTACGGCCCTACCCCACCCACGAAGACCAGAAGGCGCACCCGGTGGCCAAGGTGGGCCCGGTGACTCATCTCTGGGATGACCTCACCGCCCGACCCCAGCGGAGCAGATGTCCGGATCTGGGCCCTCATACCATGACTTTGGACGGCTAGTGCGTTCCCTTCTTCAGACTGCAAACTGGCTCGAGTGGGTGCGTGGGTGTGTTGATTCACGTGCTTCTGGAAAGCCCCCTCCCTTGCTAAGCACCAGGTAGTGTCCGCGCCGTGTTTCTGCCTGGAGTGGAATACTCTCTAACACGGTTGTGTGAGTATTCTGCACCCCTGTTAAACTCCTGACTTCTTCCCTGTAGGCAGAACCCTTGAACCAGGGGTTTTGCCTTTTTATATCCTCAGCAGTGCCCTGCACGTAGTGGACAAATGCTTGACAGTTGTTAAATGGACAGATGCGTCACTCTGGTGTGGCTGAACTCACCCCGATGACCTCATTTCATCTGCTCCTCCTTCCTCCCCGAGTCACAGCCACACGGACTTCCTGTGTTTCCTTGAACCTGCCACCCTTCGTCTCATGATCACTTGACCTTGTCCTTGAGCCTGTGCATGGGCTGTGCTCTCCTAGCAGCTGTCTCAGTCCTCACTGGCTCTTCTCTTCGAGGTCTCAGCTCAAATACCGCCTCCTTAAAGGAGTCCAAAGGAGATTCTCGTCACTCTCATATTGCCCTGTGCAGTTTTCTTCATAGCACTTAACATGATTAGACACTCTCGTATTTGTTTGCTTATTTTTCTATATCTCACTAGAACACCCTCCAGAGGAAAAGGGCCTGTCTTTTAAGGGTCTGTTTTATTCATATGGCCAGGAACAGTGCCTGGCACAAAACAGGTGCTCAGTAAATATTTGTTGAATAAATTAACAAATTCTAGAGGGCTGAGAAAACAGTCGTGTGATTCTAAGGAATGCTGACATTTTGAAAAGAACTTGCAGACTCCATCTTAGTCATTTCCCTCCTTGTTGCTGTCTTCAGGGCCACAACAGGTACCAGAGCCCCATGTGTAGGAAATACCCCTCAGCGCACTCTGGGTGGGATGGCAGCCAGACCAGACAGCTCCCTCCCTGCCCCTTGCTTCTGGAGTGTTCCTTCCCTCTTGCCTGATATCCTCTGACCCCCCCAATCAGCTGAGCAGCTCCCCCTCTGCTCTGCACCATCCTCACTTGTGTAGACAGCACCGCATGGTGACTGGACTGCCTGGGGAATCCCTAGACCAACCTTTGATCCTGAATCTCAGAGTGCTATTGGGCAAGATGATCAACTTTTCTGAACTGGTTTTTTTTTTTTTCCTCCTGAAAATTTACAAAGATCCTACCCAGAAATCAATGAATGACTTGTATTTTCCTTCTGTACTGTGCTATTGTTGCTTCTAGTAGTCAGATGAACTTGTGAAATCACAAACAGTTCATAAGTTAGTATTTTGCCCATAAATGACAGATCCACACCCAGTTTTTCTTCTGCCATTCACTTGGAACATTTTCTTTCTCTTATTCATTTCTCATAAATTTATTTTTCTAGCTCAGATCAGCTGCTTAACAATCTCTCTTAAGCTCAGAACCAGCTCTGGCTGCCACCTAACCATCAGAAGTGGCACTCTGACCTACATTCAGTATGGCCCTACAAGACTCACATGCCCAGAGCGCATTTCAAATTCTGCTTTTTGGTTAAATGAGAAAAGGTGAAAGCATTAGTATCAGAAGTCAGAAGAGTCAGACAGTGTGTGTGTGTGTGTGTGTGTGTGTGTGTGTGTGTGTGTGTGTTGGGGAAGGTTTTCCAACAGAGACAGTCTCCCAGTACTGCATCCACCTTCTCCTTGAGCCTGACCCCACCCAGTAATCGCCATTGTCTTGCAATTCAAGCTATAGAAAAGGAAAAGAGAAAGTCTGATCCATTTTGACAGGTCCTGGTTCTCTCTTTTCATTTTCAGAGAACTCTTCAGAGATTTTCAGGTTCAACTCTCATGCTGAGCTGGTGTCATGCAATTTCCAGGCTCCTTCCTGTCTTCCCCCTTCATTCCTTATAGCCCCTGATAATGGAAAGAAGGGAGAAGAAGAAGCTGGCTTTTGTCACATTTAAGGTAGGATTTGTTTATCTGAGTTCTCTTATTAATAAAGTTGTTAAGGCGTCATAAGCCCAGTGGAATTTCATGCCACAGAAGATTTTTACTTTTACTCGTTTTCCTGCTGTTTCCCTGTCTCTCAGCACAGCCAGCGTCACAGATTTTGGCAGCAACTCCCAGACAAAGGTTTCATGTGTGCATAATGCGGAACGGTTACTAGTCATGTGGGCCAACCAGAACCATGCACATGTGGTTAAGGATAACCAGTTAGTGGTGTGTTCAGTGAGCAATAGCTTTGAACTTTAAGGTGGGAGTGGGTAAAAGACCACAAGCAGAAGTTCAGCCATTAGAGCCAGCCGAGCCCTTTGGGGTGTTACTGACAGTTCAGAGAATTGAGATAAACCTTGGCACAAGTGGGAAGAAGTTAAGTAATGTTCCTTGGCTTTTTGAATATACTGTGGTCCAGAGTGTATCAGCCTCGGCACTGCTGACATTTGGGGCTGCATCTTTTTTTTTTTCTTGTGGGGTTGTCCTGTGCACAGTGCGATGTTTAGCAGTGTCCCTGGCCTCTACTCCTGTGTGCCAGTGGCCCCCTCCCTCAGATGATTGTTGGAAGAGTCTCCAGCCCCAGAGAGCAGGTGCGCCTCCTGCCACTACCCTCTGTGCAGTGGGGTTACAGGGATATCTTTTAGGGATGAAATGTCTTTGTTGGTGTCTCTTTCCATCTGTTTCTCCCACTGATAGCCACTTAAATACACCCTAATAGATAAAGTCAGCCCTCTGCAGAAGCCTCAGGCCACACTGTTAGATAAGAGCAAATTAAGAACAAGAAGTTAAAATGAAGAGGTAATTAGCCAAAAACATGACTGAAAGTTTTTTATTTAAAAGCTAGACCTAATGAATTGTGGACAGAAGTAAAAGGAAGTGGAGTCTATAACTACTGAAGCAAAAATGCAAAATGTTTTCTCTGCTTCTCCAGTTGTCTAGAAAGAGAGTGGGCATCCAGTTGACTGCTTGACCATGACGATGGGCCCTTCAATGACCTCAGCCTTTAAAAGGCCACTAATTTCCAGCCCTCCACACACTATCCTGAATATGGACTTGGTTTCCTCCTTCCACTTAAGAAGTTTGGAGACGCCAGATCTCAGAACACTGACCTCTGGATAGGGTGGTGTCGGGGAAGACAGCAAGAGGAATGAACACCCAAGTAGGTAAGCAGGGCAGAGAGATGTGATAGAGAGTCTGGGAGAAGTAAATGGAGAGACCCTGGCATGCATATAGTTGGGACCCTGTTGACATGTGGAGTCCCCAGCAGAGTTGGCAGAGGACGACCAGCTGTAGAGGAATGAAGCTGTTCAGCACATTACAGAGCAGAGAGCATAAGGCAAGGGAGAGTAAACGAGAGCCCAGGCTTCTAGCACTGGAGAAAGGTGGCAGTGTTGTCAGCCTATGGTCGTAGCGTGTATGCCTGCGTAGAGGTAGTACATCTAGTTCCCCAAATTGCAAGCTTCATGAGAGCAGGGACAAGTTGTCCTCAATCTTGGTATCCAGCACCTGAGATAAGCCCTGCTGTGTGGGGAAGCTTTTAGGTGTTTGTTGATTAAAGGGAGAAAATACGACTGGGAGATTGCTGCATTTATCCATCTGTGAGGTTCACAAATAATTCATCCCTTTACTTGTCAGCTGTTCTGTCAAAGCTCTATCTGCCTGGCGGGCTTTTTCTACGGCAGCACAGTTTCCAAGTGGGATGGCTGTGATCTAGGAGTGGTTGAAGTCCTTTTGAAATCAATGCTGTGTCTGCTGGAGAGAGAGACGGAGTGGGAAGGCAAAGGAGGGAGATGAAGGGAGGGGGAGGCATTTCCCGCAGTGTCTTAAGAGTTGCTGTAGTCTTCCTCCTGATTTGCAGCCGTAGCTGTGGTCAGCAGAGCCCAGTACTGTCTGCAGTTCTGCCCTTGACAGCCTTTGTTCTCTGAGCGTTGGTTAGGGAGCATTCCTGGTTTATGAACATCATCTTGCTGTTGGCTGTGGTTCTTTTTTTTTTTTTTTTTGTCTGTGATGGTTTGTATTTCCTTCTATCTGGATGGTCTACCTGAGACATCAAACAGGTCCTTTAAAACTTTCCATGGTGAAGAAAACAAAAAAGCCTTCACAGTTGATGATCCCAGCCCAAAGTATCTGACAAAATTGAACAACTAGTATCTTTTAAGATTTAGTCAAGTAATTTTTTTTTCACCGATGTTTGACAGCTTGGGCCTTGCTCTTCACTCTAACTTACCCGGGCACACAGGGAGTTGCACTCTGTAGTTCTATTTTCATGGTCTCCAAATCCTCATAATATTCCTATTCAAAGTGACCACATGACTGCAATCCAGTGGAGAGGGATAGTCCCTAAGTGTCCCTAGTCAGAGGATCCTGTCTGTCTGCATTTACCACACCTACGTATCCAACTGCCCTCTTGGAGGCACACTTCTGCTTCTTCAAATGCCTTTGGGGGTTGGGGCAGCCCAAAGTGACAGAGAGAAGATGGAAAGGGCTGCTCCCCTTCAGAGAAACTGACCCCCAACTGCTGAATGTTGCTCCAGAGTTCTTTCCTGCTGAAAAGCTCTTGTTGATCAGTTTTGCTTGTTTGCTTTCTTCCCCTTTTATGTGAAACAGAAACTGAACAATCTGGAGACATTAAAAGGTGTCTGGGTAGGGGGCTGGAGGGAGAAGGGGGTTTCCTCGGAGGATGGAATGTCCCAAGAGAAATTTCACTGATTGTGCGGGGAAGTCCATTTCATATTACATAACGGTGTCACTGTTCAACACTCTGTTGACAGTTTATTAATATTTGTCAGTATTTTGATTAGTCATTCATCTTTAAAGCCCTGTGCATTACGGAAAGACCCCTGTACATAAAGTGCTGCTCGGGCTAGATAACAGACCAGGATCGTTTTCTTTCTGATCCACAGCAAGGCGCTTGTGCCTTCTCACTGACCACCTCTTGGTCTGCAGGAGGCTGCCTGCCTCCACCAGACAAGACAGCCCGTCAGAGCAGCTAGCTGCTGTTCAAAGCCCCCACCTCCCGCCGCTGTCAGCTTCACTCTTCCCCAGCCCTGTCACACCTGCGTGCCCTTTCTGTGCAGGGCTTCCACTCCAGACTGCAGACACAACCAGTAGCGCAGAAGTGGCTGCCGCAGGGAGGATGGGGTTGCTGCAGAGCGGGACGTGCTGGGTTAACAGGAAGTGAGGGTGTTTCTCTCACATCCAGTAACCTCCGAACAAGGGCAGGGGGCCTGTGGCCGTGCAGGCCCTGGTTCACCGACGCAAAACTTGCACACTATACAGGCTGGAGCGGCTCTCCATCTAACAGCATTCGTACTTGACTTTATACTGATGTCCGTTTCTCTCCCATTCTGCTCCAAAGTACAAGGGGGTGCTTATTTTACCACTCTTGCAATTAAAGCATCCGTGATGGTGCTTTAACCCTATCAAGGGCACAGTTTTGAAGGGGGTATGACATCTCTGTCTCTAAACAGAGAAAACTTTGTGACTTTTACATGGCAGTCCCCCTCCTGCTTGTCATGGCTCTGTGGGGCAGCCAAAGGACAAGTGTCTGTTGGAGACACAGATAACTGATCCGTAAGACAGCATGATCTGTGGGCATCTTTCCTCAATGCAGTACTTTCAAAAACATGTACAATTTTTTGAAGTATAGAATTTACAATATTGTGTTGGTTTCAGGTGCACAGCAAAGTGATTCAGATATATATATATATATATATATATACACACACACACAAAATTTCAGATAATTTTTGATTATAGGCTATTATAAACTATTGAATGTAATAAAAATGTACAATATAAGGTGAACTTTTGCTTTTAAAATCTCACTATTTTCATTGCAGTCATAACAACCAAGCCAATGGGGCAGGAAGCTCTCTGCTTTGTGGTTATTTTATTCAAGCCATGTATGAAGTTTCTTTCTGTTATAAAGGTACGTGTGTGGTTTTTTCCTTGAGTAATAGCAACTCTAGAACTTCAGAGTCAGTCCAAGTGTTGTTCTGATCACCAGAAGTACACATCTGACTGTGATACGCTCGGAGGTGAAGTGCCCCCTCTGTGGTCGGCAGAACCACCTTGAAACAGACTGTGCTCTCTTGTAGTTATTGCATAAAGTTTCACAGACTGGAGGTAATAATCCCTTAGTCCTCTTTACCTATTTTCTAAAGAAATACTTGGTTTTAGTTTGTATCAGTCATTTTCTGTTCCTTTTAGTTTTAAACATGTTCTTACTTATAAAATGTTTAGTTGTCACATAAATAAGAGGGGAAGTTTGGTCCTTGCACTCAATATAGAGTGTTCTTCATGAGCGGACCCTCTTGTCCAGTTTGCCCAGTGTCTCCTTTTTTCTGGAAGAGGATGTCCTGCGTCCTGGGAGCCCTTTACTCCTTGGTCTCGGGACAACTGGTGACCCTTGATCTGTGGTGTGTTTGGGAAAATATACGCTGGCTCTAAATGAGAGACGATACTTAATTGTTGTTTAAGCAGTTGGCTTAAGTTGTTTACGAATGGCTTACTGTTTGTCTACAAATGGCTCCAGGTGTGCCTCACTGGAAAGGAGCCCTGCTTCCTGCTCTGCAGGGCGGCTCTGGCGGTTTCCAGCTGCTTGTGCTCCGCAGGCACCGGTCTCTCCTCTGCCCTCGTCGCTAGCAGCTGGTACTTGCCAGAGGGAAGTATTGGTTAAAAAAAGTCAATGTTAGTATTGCTCGCTGAAGAAAAATACATATTGATCTTTCCTAAAATAAATCAATAGTTGTGTTAGGTTCAATTTGAGTATTTTCCATAGAAACTGTCTTGGAGCAACCATGAAAGCCTAATAGATTTTCCTTAAAGTAGTAAATCGATCACAATGCTTGAGTAAGTATTTATTTCAAGGGAAATAGACTCCTAAAAATGGTTAGATTTTCATAAAGCAGGGGATTGGATTCAGAAGTGTTTTCATTCATAATCTTCTTTCTCCTCTCAAACCCCCTCACTGCTTGCTGTCTGTCCCTCAGCCCAGCCACTGCTCTGCAGGGAGCATGGTCTTACATGTCCTCTGCAGCCCCGTTTCCAAGTCCTGAGGTGGTGGTTTTATTCATTGGACCAACATTTGTTGAAAACCTGCTATGTTCTACATATTGTGCCGGAAGCTGAGGATGCAGAAATAATAACAAAACTGCTCCCATCCCTAACCCACATTCATTCGTAAGTTATTTGGAAATAGGGACTTAATGCATAAATGATTTCCATGTAACGTGATATGCTCTGAGCTCATAAAGCTTGGTTTTAGGAGGTTAGAGGAGGTGCGCAGAACTGCCTCAGCTGACTCTTCTTCTCTGTGAAGGTAGGCGTCCTCCCATTCCCCATTTCTCGTGTGTGAGTGCTCTTCACTCATGCACGCATGTGCGAGTCTCGTCAGACACACACTCGTGTGCGTCTTAAGCACAGAGCTTCTGATTATTTAGGGCTTGTCTTACTACCACATTCAGCGACTCTCAGCTCGTAAAATATTGTTTTCAAAAGTGGTGGAAGGTGTCGAGTGATGTGTTTCCCTCATGACTGGACATAACAAGGGCAGGCCTAGACTGTGCTCTTGCTTTTGAGCCGAAACTGATTTTAGTGTCTCCGACCTCTCACCATCCCCCACCTTTTACCTTGTAAGATTCTCACAGGTACCATTCTCAAGAGAAGACTGGACCCACAGAAACTGCAGATAAATGAAAGTGGCATACAGCATACAGGTTTGGTAAACATTCAGCCTGTGAAGAGAAAGCTTTTTTCCTTTTTCTTGAGGGAAATCTGGTCTTAAGAGATAAAGGGTTATCATGAGCTAAATCAGCAAATCAAATCTGGTGTATATTGAAGAAAATCGACTTGCAGAGCTTAAAGGGCCTTTGAAGACCATCAGATTCTAGTCTAGGCTGCTGGACAACCGAGGCACCAAAGTAAACAGTGGCTTCTTAGGACCACACAGAGCAGCAGCGTCAGAAAGCACCTGCTGTTTCAGGCTTTCCCTCCTTATCCAGCCCATCCTCAGATACTCACGCACCTTCCCCCTAACCAGTGACCAGAAGGGTAACTCACCGCAGCTTAGCCTTTCAGCCCTGCTCCCACTCCAAGCTAATCTTGTTTGGGTGGGCCAGTACTTAGGACACAGTGATGTCCTGAACGTCCACCCTAGAAGGCTGGGTGAGATTCCAGCTGAAGGCAAGGAAGGCAACCGCTTCAGGTGGAAAGAGGCTCGTGAGCAGCAGCACGAAGTTGGCTGTAGAAGTTTTTTCTGGGTTGCAAGACGGGTGGCAGGCAGAGTAGGTTAGGACAGTATAGACACCACTGAGCATCACTGATTAGGAAGGTTAGCCTGTCATCAGCACTGATGGAAGAAGAGATGGGGAAGGGTGAGATCCACTCAGAAGCTGTTTCTGTAGCTTGGGGAGGATGTACTAGCGTTCTAAAGAGATAAGAGTGCAAGAGGGTGTAGGGGAGAGTCGGCAGGGGAGCATCAGCCAGTGGTAAACTGCAGACCTTGAGCACCTACTGCACAGACCCAAAGATACAAAATGTAAAAGGAATGGTTCTTATCCCCAAGGAACTTGCAGTTCAGAAGGGAACATGGACAGGGAGCCACCCGTTGCCCTACTGTAACCTAAGTGCTGGGGGTGGGCGAGGGAAGTCCCGGAGGAGCGTACATCGGTGTCCCAGCAGGAAATGGAATCCAGCTGGGTAGCTCACGTGGCCACAGTGAGGAATTGCCTCGTGGCAGTGCACCCAGGCTGAGGGCTGCAGGGGAGAACACGGTAGCGGCTGCCACACCTGCGCCTGCAGGGGAGACGGCCAGAGGCCTGGTAGGCCTGAGTCCCCCAGGGGTATGCTGAAGTCCACCCAGCACCTCGGAAGGTGACTGTGTGTGGAGAGAGGGTCTGTACAAAGGTGACTGAGGTAGAATGCGGTCCTGCGGGAGGGTCAGTCGTGCCTGGTGTCCTTCTAAGAAGGGGCGGCCAGGACACAGGCAGGCAGAGGGACGACTTCATGGGAGGACGCAGGGAGAACCTGGCCAGGGAGGGGACACCTGGGTCTCGGACTTCTGGCCCCCAGGACTGTGGGGCACGGATGTCCTGCTGTTAGAAGAGAGGACGGTTGCTGCCTGTCCAGGCTGCGGTACTTCGATATGGCGGCGGTCCTAGCAAGCTAATGCAGAGAAGGGAGCGGCCATGGCGGAGCCGTGACTGTCAGGGAGGCCGTGGGGAGGGGCGCCCTAGCGTCTCCAAGGGCTCTGTGATCTCTCTTAAAACACAAAACAGACAAAAACCAACCTGGAGGCCGGCAGAGGAGCCCAAGTGGCTTGCTCCACTTGCGTACTCCCCCAGGGCTTGGCAGGACCGAGAAGGGTGAGAATGGATTTAGGGGGACAAATGGAAAGTGATCAGCAAAGACATCTCATCAAGTTCTGAGAAATCAAGAAAGGCTACACGGAGGAGGTGACTCTTGAACTGAGTATGGGAATAATAAAGGGGTTAATATGAATAAAGCACTTAGATTTCTTATACCATAGTATGAGTTATGCGTGTTGTTGTTTTCACCACCAGACCTTGTACTTACTATTTTTAGCTCAATCTAGCAGTCCAGAAAGGCTGGCATTACTCTCCCTTCTTACAGACAAGAGATTGTGCAAATAGCCTGGTTGTGCAAACAGGTCCTGCCTCAAGCCTGCCCAGCTCAAGAGCAGCCTATCCAAGTTGCATCCTGGTAGCCGTCAGCCAGATGATGAAGCCTGGGTGAAGGACAGTCTGAAAGAGGGTATTATAGACATAAAGTCCTGTTGGCAAGAGAGACAGTGGCATGCTGGGGAGCTGAGGAGATTTAGCAAGGTGACAACATGGAATGCAAAGTGGAGAGAGGCCAGATACCAGTGCAAGGGGGGCAGGGTGGTTTAGAGACATCTTCATATGCCGTGCCAGGAAGTGCCGACTCCTCAGAGAACTTGGGGACCCTTTGCAGGATTTGGATTTTAAAATGAGCATCTTGAGGGCTTTATGGAGGGCATCATTTTAGCAAGTGAGAATGAAAATGGGGAGATCTCTTAGAAGGCCATTGCCAGGTGACAAATAATGAGAACCTTCAATAAAGATTGGCAGTGGGGTGGAGAGAAGGGGCCTGGTTGGGGAGTTGGGGGAGGGAGAATTTATAAGACTTGCAGACTTATTGGATACCGGGAATTGGAAGGATCGAGCACCAGAGGTGTGCCCCCGGGCTCCTAGCTTGGGTGCTTGCACACATGGCGGTGCCAGTCACAGGGTGGGGCACAGGAGAACGGGGCTGATGGAGAGGTGATTGTCGTCTGATATGCTGAGTTTCACATGCCTCTGGGTCATCCAGGTAGAAAATAGGGAGCTAGATTACACCAGGAAATACAGAAAACCCAGTGGTAACTTCAATTTTGTTGCATCTTATAAATCACAATATTTTGGGTGCTCTAGAAAGTGATTGTTTTTCCTACCTTTGTTCTGAGAGATAAGCAAATACCACCATGTTAAATCATAGTTATAAGCATGTTATTTCAATACTTTTTCAAACACGAAACTATTGTTCCAATTTTACGTAAAGTACTAAAATAGGTATTGGGAGATGGGAAGATAGTAGTGAAAGTTGAATAAAATAGAGTCTTCCAGGAACAGCAGGTGGAGTTACAGAAATGAAACAAAAGAGCAAACCCAAAGAGGGTGGAATAAATGTGCACATGGTATGTCTCAAGCTCTCTTTCCAACTGAACACCAGTGTGATGACTGAGCTACTCAGAAGTCACATTCCAATTATGTTATAGAAAATAACAGTAAGGGGACCTCCTTGGTGGCGCAGCGGTGGAGTCCACCTGCCAGCGCAGGAGACACGGGTTTGATCCCTAGTTCGGGATGATTCCATGAGGCGGCTGAGCCTGTGCGCTGCAGCTGCTGAAGCTCATGTGCCTGGAGTCCGTGCTCTGCAACTAGAGGGGCCGCCCCAGGGAGAGGCCCGCGCACTGCAGCTGGGGAGAGCCCTCACACAGCCAGAAAAATTGGAGAAGACAAAGGGATAGTATCTTTATAAAAGAGAAAGACAATAACAGTAGGCGTAAAGGGCAGATAAAGGCAACTCTCAACCCCACGGATGGAGCAAATTACACGCATCTTGCAGAAGGTCTCTTTCTAGCGTAATATTTCAGATTAGCTCAAGAGGCAACACATAATGAGGACGTGAACTATGCAATACTGAAACTTGTAAAGATAATAAAAATGCCTGTGTATTCTCAATAAGAGATTTCAAGGGTGGCTTTATGAGATCTTAATTTGAAATCATTTATTTTATCATCCACTTCAACCTCAGTGTTTTGGTAGTTCCGACAACCCTAGCTGTGGTCAGCATATGCTCCTTGGAGCCAAGAAATGGGAGAGAGAGAGAAATGGCTTTCAGTGCTCCCAAAAGCCCTTGGCAGAAGCTTTTGTGTGGTTACACTGTTGGTGGAAAAATGTCCCTAATATGTAGTTGGGTAATAAGAAAGATAGGCACTAAGTATTGTATTTTCTTTATTACAATAAAATGTGTACTTTTTATGTCCTAATAAAAACAGAAAGACAAGGAGTTGTAAACATCTAGAAAACAAGGAGTGTTTCTCCTACTCTAACAAGTGAGATCTAGATAAACTGTACAATTATAACTTTCCTTGAACCCATAAAATTCCTGAGGTTATAGGTTAACCAAATAGCTAAGGGAAGACAGGCCCTTTCAAGGGTAGCAGGACACCAGCAGTTGCCCACCAGTGGTGGGACACAGTGGGAAGATGTCAGACAGGCAGGTGAGAGCCGTGCTCTTGTGACAGGACACGAGGAGCATCTGCGTCCTTCCTCAGGCTCATCCTGCAGACTTCCACCACTATCCCATCAGTGCGATTGGGGCTGGGGGGGTGCAGAGGAGATTGAACGGAGCCCCGTCTCCCCAAGGGGGTGCAGACGTGGAGGAGGGGGTGCGTCCACTCCAGGAGAACCGTGAGTCCCATCCAGATCTTTCTTCCTTGTGTGACTAAAGCTTTATGTCACAGGGAGAGCTTTGAAACATTGTCAGCCCTGAGGCACCAGGGAACATGCATTGTGTCTGAGGGAAGTTCAAAAATAAAGCCCTCTATCTTTGGGGGAAGGACAGAAGACAGTCCTGCCCAGGACCCTGTACCAGGATCTCCTGCCACTGGGAGACTGCAGGAACTGCAACACATGGGGTTACCAGATTTAGCAATAAAAATAGAGCTGAATTTGAGTTTCACACAAACAATAAAAAACTGGTGTAAATATGTCACCTCCCAGTGGTAGACAGCTCTTTCTTGTTCCTTAGTGCTTGCTGTCTTTGGATCCAAAACGGGGATGAATGAACAGGATGACACTGTCATCCTGGTTCAGTGTCAGTCTCAGAGGGTGTGCCTGGGCTCCAGGACTGGGCTTCTCCCCCTTCCCAGGGAGTCACATTGTTCTGCATATCTTTGGTAGGTCATGTGTGGGTAGAGTTGTCAGAAAAAAAATTGCTTTTACATACACAATACATAATTTTTTAGCATTAGTATGGGATATTAACTTGATGCCTACAGATCTATGGTTCACTTACAGTACTCCCATTTTAACTGATCAAAAACTAAAGTTAAAAGAGGGTATGCGAGTGCTAAGTCACTCAGTTGTGTCCAACTCTGCGAGCCCATGGACTGTAGCCCACCAGGCTCCTCTGTCCATGGGATTCTCCAGGTAAGAATACTGGAGTGGGCTGCCATGCCCTCCTCCAGGGGAATCTTCCCCATCCAGGGATTGAACCTGCATCTCTTATGTCTCCTGCATTGTTAGGTGGGTTCTTCACCACTAGCACCACCTGGGAAGCCTTAAAAGAGACTAACTGCATATAATCATGTGCTGAGTAAGTGGAAAGAGTGGTATTTGTATCAGGCGATGTGGCTTCAGGGGGCCAGCACTCAACTGTTATTCCAATGTGAACTCTCTGTATTATGCATGCTTATTCTGCATTTCTCATGATGTACTCTGCATACAAGTTAAATATCATGAGAAACGCTGGGCTAGAAGAAGCACAAACTGGAATCAAGATTGCCGGGATAAATATCAATAACTTCAGATATGCAGATGACACCACCCTTATGGCAGAAGGTGAAGAGGAACTAAAAACCCTGTTGGTGAAAGTGAAAGAGGAGAGTGAAAAAAATTGGCTTAAAGCTCAACATTCAGAAAACTAAGATCATGGCATCTGGTCCCATCACTTCATGGGAAATAGATGGGGAAATAGTGGAAACAGTGTCAGGCTTTATTTTTCTTGGGCTCCAAAATCACTGCAGATGGTGATTGCAGTCATGAAATTAAAAGACGCTTACTCCTTGGAAGGAAACTTATGACCAACCTAGATAGCATATTGAAAAACAGAGACATTACTTTGCCAACAAAGGTCCGTCTAGTCAAGGTTGTGGTTTTTCCAGTAGTCATGTATGGATGTGAGAGTTGGACGGTGAAGAAAGCTAAGCCCCAGAGAACTGATGCTTTTGAACTGTGGTGTTGGAGAAGACTCTTGAGAGTCCCTTGGACTGCAAGGAGATCCAACCAGTCCATCCTAAAGGAGATCAGTCCTGGATGTTCATTGGAAGGACTGATGTTGAAGCTGAAACTCCAATACTTTGGCCACCTCATGCGAAGAGTTGACTCATTTGAAAAGACCCTGATGCTGGGAAGGATTGGGGACAGGAGGAGAAGGGGACGACAGAGGATAAGATGGCTGGATGGCATCACCAACTCGATGGATGTGGGTTTGGGTGGACTCCAGGAGTTGGTGATGGACAGGGAGGCCTGGCGTGCTGCGGTTCATGGGGTCGCAAAGAGTCGGACACAACTGAGTGACTGAACTGAACTGACTCTACATCTCATTAGAGATAATTACTGAACAATCCCACATGGAATTCAAACAACCAGTTTTAAATAATAAAGTTATTTTTAATAATATTAATGAATTATCCATATGTTGAGCTGAATAATATAATCACAGATTAGAATTTATTGTTTTTCATTTCATATACTTATATTTCTAGACATCTACTGTGATTCTAGTTAATTCTGCTAAATATTTGTTTCTGATTGGCTGAGTGTATCTAAGTTGATGGAGGAAGCCACAAAGAGGAACCACAATTCCAGATATAATTCTGAAGAATAACAGAGAGCAATATAGAAATTTCCTTGTCTTAGAGTACAGACTAACAATGACAACAACAAAAACACAATTATGCTGGGCACATATCTAGAGTACTGGAAGAGCATGTTTCCTTTTTAACTCAGAGACTATACAGGCTTAATTTAATGAATCTGAATTCTTGAATTACAAAGATTCTTTTAGTTCTAGTGGAGATAAATTGAATTTACTGAGATGTTATGTGTATGTACTAATTTTCTCCTGCTGCTTTAACAAGTTACCACTTATACAGTTCTATAGGTTTGAGGTCTGACTTGGGTTGCACTGGGCTGAAATCAAGGTGTTGGTAGGAGGCATTACTTTCTGGAGATTGTAGAGGAGAATCTGTTTCCTCCTCATTGGTTTGTTGGTAGAATTCAGTTCTTGCAGTTGTAAAACCTATGTCCATGTTTTCTCTCTGGCTGTAAGTGAAGTTGCTCAGTCATGTTTGACTGTTTGCGACCCATGGACTGTAGCTTGCCAGGCTCCTCCATCTATGGGATTTTCCAGGCAAGGACACTGAAGTGGGTTGCCATTTCCTTCTCCAGGGGATCTTCCTGACCCAGGGATTGAACCCGAGTCTCTTGCATTGCAGGCAGATTCTTTACCATCTGAACCATCAGGGAAGCCCCTCCGACGGTAAGCAAGGGGCCATTTCCTCTTCTGGAGATCACTGGATTCCTTCCCCCATCTTCAAACCAGTAGTAACATCAGTCCTTTGCACATTGCACTTCTCTGAAACACTCTGCTTTCAGTTTTTCCACTTTGAGGTTTCACGAGTTTAAACTGGGTCAGGATAATATCTCTATTCCAAGGTTCTTAGCCTTAATCACAGCAGCAAAGTGCATTTTGCTGTATAAAGCAACATATTCACAAGAGGTTAGGAAGTGCACATATTTGATTTATTCTGCCTACCATAGAGCATCAGTCAAAAATTTTGAAGCTGCAAATAGAAAACATGACTAATAGCAATTTAAAGAAATAGAAATTATTTATCTGCAATAAAATGAAGTCTGGTGGCAGTGAGATTAGATTTGGGTGGTCCATCAAGGAGTTAGTCTCTTTCATCTTTCTACTCCACCATCTTCAGTGTTTTGATTTGCTGCTGTCGCTGCAATCCCAGGCACTGTGTCTGCTTTCAATGCCATAGAAAAGAGAGAGAATTATTATAGAATCTCTCCTTCAAACTTTCTTATACATCTTTGGTCAGTATGGGGTAAAATGGCCACTTTTGTTGCAAGAAAGGATAAAAAATAGAGTATCTGGTAGATAAACTACATCATCTGGAAAGTCTTAGAGCAATTATAAGTCATCTCATGAAATAGTCACGAGAGATTTCTAGGGGGTTTAAGCAAAGAAGAGTGAGGGGTGAGGGAGGGTTCTTGACTAGACAATGAACAATGAGTTATGTCAGATTCAAAGGAAAAATGAAGCAACTAGTCAGGAGAGAAATATCCAGCATGTCTCCAAGGAACAGGAGCATTCCTGAGCAACAGGAATTTGTGAACTTTTCCTGAGATAGTGCAACAATATAACTCTTCCAGCAACTCTTAACATCTGGGTTTTCATTTCCAGATTTTAAATGCCTGGGAGAAAAACTTTAATTGGCCCATGTTAGGTCAGATGTGTACCCTGGGCTTATTAATCATGACCCTGAAATCAGGGACATTTAGTGTAGATGAAATATACCTGGAAATCTAAACTTGTGTTTTGAAGACTATTCCAGAGAAATGTTAATTATGGGGTAAGCCTTTAGTCAAGTGATGTCTGTTACATTAAAAAAGTAAACATGAATGAAACTTAAAGTTGAAATTCTAACTAGATGACTGTGTCATGGTTTTATTATGTGATATTGATGGCCAACACAATGCAATACCAGAAGTTTTACTCAATGACATTGAAATATATTCAAAGTTATACTAATGTTTACATCTCATTTAACTCACTTGATGAGAACTACAGTTACTGTGCTAGAAATGTATGGTGATGATGCTACCAAAACTATGAAGCATGTGAATAACATATTACACTAATATTTCAGAACTGGTAACCTTTACAGTTACCTATTTACCTCTCAAAACTGTCTACCTGTATGGGCGTTCTATTAACATCATACTCAGTGGTGAAAGCTGAAAGCTTTTTATCTAAGATCAGGAACAAGAAAAGGACACTTTGCAACCCTGTGCAGTTCAGTGAAGAGAGTCAGTCATCTCAAGCATAGTGTGTGGCAAGACACAACCTCACACAGTTGTGAGAATGAAGAGATGTGTATGAAAGAGGTTGGTGTAGCTAGGAACTCAGGAATCCACTGGTTACCTGCCTCTGGTTCAGCAGGCCTAAGCCTGGACCTGGCTATCTGAGTTTTAGATGATTCCCTGGGTGGTTGCACTGCATATGCAGGCCAGAGAAGCATGTAAGCAACTCAGTGTCTCGGACACGGCAAGTACTTGGTAGTAGTTTTTATGTACAGAATATAAGGATTCTATTATATTTATTAAGGCTGCCATGACTTTTTAAAATTAAGCACAATGATAAAACTTGTCCTAAATAAGCAGCTCAGATTATTTTAACTATGAGAGAAAGAAAGAGAGATGGAGGTAAGAACAGAGGAATGGAGGGAGAGAGACGAAACTAAAATGAACAAAGAAAAACTATAAATGCTATTTATGGTCAACATTTGTACAATGGAATTTTAAGATTAAACATGAGAGATGTCAGAGGTCTTCAACTCATGATCATGTATAATTTTGCTGAGGCGAATCTGAATCATTTTTGCTTTACAGTGTGTAAAACCAAGTTACTTAGTTGATAGTGTGCTTTACCACTGATAAGCACACAAATTTCATTACAGTTTGTTGTACTCTACTCATCACCATAAACAGGTTAAAGCTTTGTTCTTTGTGAGATGACCTCCAAAGAAATTCAACTGCTATGATACAAAGATAGTTGCAAATTTGGGGAAATGGAAAATATCTCAAAATAATCTAGCAACTGTCAAGGATTTATTACACTATACATTTTTCAACATAAGGAGAAGATCTCATTCCATTTTGCAAATAGTTTTCAGCAATAAAAAGTCACATGTAAAGGTTGCAGTGCTTAGCATATACTGTTCCCAATATTTCAGAAGTTTGTCTGCTTTTCTTTATAGGAAAAAGACAAAACAGCAAGCCTTAGGGAATGGAGAGAATCTACTTTCCAGAGTCACCATGTAATAAGACTCAAATAACCAGGTGTCAACAACAACAACAACAAATTATAAGGCATATAAAAAAACATGAAAGTATGACCCATGCAGAGAGACAAAATAAATTGATAGAAATGATTCCTGAGGAAGACCAAATGCCAGACTTACTAGACAAAGACTTTAGAGCAACTTTCTTAAAGATGCTCAAAGAGTTACAGGAAGACATGGACAAGTAAGGAAAAGCAATGTATGTACAAAATAGAAATATCAATAAAGAAACAGAAAGCATAAAAGGAACAAATGCTAAGTTAAAAAGTATAATGGAAATGAAATATCCACTAAAGGGATTCAAAAGCAGATTTGAGCAGGCAAAAGAAAGAATCAGTAGACTTGAGGAAAGGACAATTGAAACTATCAGGTCTGAGGAACAGAAAGAAAAAAGGTTGAAGAAATGGGAATAGAGCCTAAGGGATCTGTGGAACATCATCAAGAAAAGGAACAGAGGCATCATCCCAGAAGGAGAAGAAAGGGGCAGAGAGATATTTGAAGAAATAGTGATACAAAACTTCCTAAACTGGAAATAAGATAAGAATCTACAAATCCAAGAAGCTCAACGGACTCCAAGCAGGATACATTCAAAGAGACCCACACTGAGGCCCGTTATACTCAAACTGTTGAAAGATAAAGACAAAGAGATCTTCAAAGTAAAAGAGGGAAGTTATTCATCACACACACCCAGCACCCCCAACAAAATTAGCATAGTTCTCACCAGAAACCTTGGAGACCAGAAGGCAGTGAGTTCAGATAATCAATGTGCTGAAAGAAGAAAACTGTCAACTTAGAACTCTACATTTAGGAAAACTCTTCCTCAGAAATAAGTGAGAAATTAAGACATTTCCAGATAAACAAAAGCTGAGGGGGTTTATTAGCATCTGACCCCACTGCAAGAAATTATAAGGAAATCCCCCAGGTTGAAATAAAAGGATGCTAGACAGGAACTCAGAACAGAGTTGTATAGGAGCAGAGGTTTTGCTTTGTATTAAACTCAGGTGGGTATAACCTCAAATTAGAATGTTAAAACTTTAGGATATTAAATGTAATCCCCATGGTAACCACAAAAAAATAGCTATAGTGTTTGCACGGAAGGAAACTGAAAAAGGAAGGAAACTGTTTCAATCAAACACAAAATAATACAGTAATGCAGGAAATGAAGGACAAAGAAGCAATAAACCCTACAGAAATAAACAGCAAAATGACAGAAACAAGTCCCTCCTTAGTAAATAGTTTAAATGTAAATGGATCAAACTCTCGAATGAAAGACAAAGATTGGCAGAATGAATTTTTAAAAATAGTCCAACTGTATGCTGCCTACAAGGAATTTACTGTAGATTCAAAGACATAAAGAGATTTAAAGTGAAAAGATTGAAAAAGATATTCTATGTATAGAAACCAAGAGAGCTTGGGAGCATATGCTAATATCATACAAAATAAGCTTGAATCAAAAATGCCTGTAAGAAACAAAAAAAAAATCTCTATATAATAATGTTTCAATATAGCAAGATTATATAACAATTATAAATATTTACAAACCTAATAACAGACCCTCAAAATATATATGAAGAAAAACCTGGCAGAACTGAAGGGAGATATAGACAGTTCTACAATAATAGTTAGAGATTTCATTTCCCATCTTCAATAATGAATAGAACAACCTGATAGGAGATAAGTAAGGAGATAGACCTGAACAACACATAAACCAGCTAGATCTAGCAAACATGATATACAGAACACTTCACCTAACAACAACAAAAACAGAATACATATTCTTCTCCAGCATGCATGGCACATTCTCCAGGATAAACCATACACTAGACCACAAACTAGTCTCAACAGATTTTAAAAGATTGCTATCACACAATGCCTTTTCTAAACACAACTTGAAATTAGAAGTTAATAACAGAAATAAAATAGAAAAAAATTCACAAATATGTAATCATGTAAAAGTATAGTCTTAAATAAGGAATGGGTTAAAGAAGAAATCACAAAAGAAATTAGAAAATATTTAGAATTGCATAAAGATGAAAATATAGCATGTCAAAATTGATACAATGCAGTGAATGCACTGCAAAGAGTATAATTTATAACTATAAATGCTTATATTAAAAAAGAAGAAAGAGCTCAAATCAACAATCTAAATTTATCCTTTAAGGAACTAGAAAAAGAAGAACAATCTAACCTCAAAGCTAGCAGAAGGAAGGAAATAATAAAGACTAGAACAGAGATAAATAAAATAGAGAATAGAAAAAATAGAGAAATTGAATGAAGGAGAAGTTGGTTCTTCAAAGAGATCAACAAAATTGACAAACCTGAAGCTAGTTGGAGTAACTCAAAGACTCAAATCACTAGAATTAGAAATTAAAGTGGGGACATTACTATCAAACCACAGATATACCAAAGAATATAAGAGGGCACATGAATAGCTGTACATGAACGAATTGGATAACCTAGATGAATGGACAAAAACCTGGAGACAAAAAACTTAGCAAGACTGAACCATGAAGAAATAGAAAATCTAAATAGAGATGTAGCTAGTGAGGAGCCTGAATCAGTAATCAAAAATCTCCCAACAAAGAGAAGCCCAGGGCCAGATGGCATTTGAAGAATAAATAACACCAATCCTTTTCAAACTCAAAGAATTTAGAAGAGAGAACTTCCAGATTTATTCTATTTTTTTTTTTTTGCAATCAAATGAAAATAGAAATTTTACAACTTACAACAAATTCACTCAAACTTCTCAAAAGACAAAATACAAGGCTGTATATGCAGTACCTCAGTTTTGCTTATAAATTTTGGCCAAAAAACCCCGAAAAACTAAAGTCTATCCAAAATAGGATATAAAATATATAACATGACCGTTAAAAAGTTAAAAATTTGAACTCTGTAAAAGACCTTATTCAGAAAATTTACACATAAGCCACAAACAGAAAAATACATTTACAAAATACATATCTGATAAAGGGTTGTACTCAAATAATACCAAAAAATCTGGAACAAACAACCTCATTAAAGATGTATAAATCTGAACACCTGGCAGTGAAGGAGTCTTTTGGGCCTAGAGAAGAAAACAACAGTCTCAGAGGCCCTTGCTGAATCCTCTAACTTCAGAAAAAACAAAAGAGAACTTTAGGTCCTACCCACCCTGATGCTCCAGGCCAGTTGCATCTATTTGAGACATATCACCCTGGTCCTGAAACCTTCCACCCCCTACTCCTGCCCAGAAGACTTACCACCCCCTGCCCAACTACAAATGTCATCTCAACTAAAGAATACCCAAACATTCCACCTGATTAATGTTTCCCTTATGTCTTCCACAAACCTCCCTATAAATATGGAGCCTCCCTGATCCCTCTTGGTGCTCAGCCTGGTCATTAGGCTGACTGTCGCCCCTCCTTGCCTAAATAAAGGTAACCTACTTCCGTTGAGGTCGTCTCTCCTTTTTTGACTCGGCCCAAACTGTACCTTCAGTTCAGTTCAGTTGGTGTCCAACTCTTTGTGACCCCATGAACTGCAGCATGCCAGGCCTCCCTGTCTATCACCAACTACCTGAGTCCACCCAAACCCATGTTCATCGAGTTGGTGATGCCATCCAGCCATCTCACCCTCTGTTGTCCCCTTCTCCTCCAGCCCCGAATCCTTCCCAGCATCAGGGTCTTTTCCAGTGAGTCAACTCTTCACATGAGGTGGCCAAAGTATTGGAGTTTCAGCTTCAACATCAGTCCTTCCCCTCTTGCAGCGCCTCCCTGCTGGTGGGCACGGAGGCAGCCCCGCTCCTCTCAGCCTGGACGCAGCCCCGTTATCCAGAAGCCCGGGTCCTCACGGCCCTGAGGAGACGGAGCTCCAGATTTATTCTAAATGAAAGTGAAAGTCGCTCCATCGTGTCTGACTCTTTGCGACCCCATGGACTCTACAGACTATGGAATTCTCTAGGTCAGAATACTGGAGTGGGTAGCCTTCCCCTTCTCCAGGGGATCTTCCCAACCCAGAAATTGAACTGGGGTTTCCTGCATTGCAGGTGGGTTCTTTACCAACTGAGCTATCAGGGAGAGGCTTGCAATGCTCTGATAGCTAAACCACAGAACACTACAAGAAAAGAAAACTACAGATGAAGGTCCCTCATGAATATTGATCCAAAAATCTTTAAAAATACAATCAAACCGAACTCATCAGCATACTGAAAGGATTATACACCATGGACAAGTGGTATTTATTCCTGCAATGCAAAGATGCTTCAGCATATGAATATCTTTCATGCAGTACACCCATTAACACGATGTGGGGAAATTACATGATCATATCAGTTAATGTAGAGAAAGCATTTGACAAAATCCAGCGCTCTTTCATGGATCACCCAGCAAACTAGGAATAGAAGAAAACGGCTCAACATAATAAAGGTCATATATGAGAAATGCACCGCTAACCTCACACTTAGTGGTGAAACACTGAGAGCTCTTCCTCTGAAATCAGAAACAAGACCAGAATGTTAATTTTTACCATTTCTATTCAACAGAGTGTTGAAAGTTTTAGCCTTTTTAATTTTTTTCCTTTTAGTTTGGGCTGCTAGAGCAGAATACCATAAATCCAGTGGCTTAAACAACAGACATTTGTTTCTCACAGTTCTGGAGTCTGGGAAATCTAAGATCAAAGGCAATTTGCTTCCTGATGAGAACTCTATTTTTGGCTTGCAGATTGCCTCCTCACATTGCTGAGAGAAAGAGAGAGAATCTGCCTTGTGCCTTTTGTAGAAAATAAGGGTATGCATTGCATTCATGAGGACTCCACCCTCATGACCAGATTACCTCTCAGATATCAGAAGATCAAGGATTAGGGCTTCAGTGTATGAATTTGGGGGAAGCATTTGGTCGGTAATATAATCATAGCAATTAGTCAAGAAAAGGAATAAAAATAATCAAATTAGAAAGAAAGAAGTAAAACATCTATTCACAGATGATAGGATTTTATTTGTCAAAAACAGTAAAAATTTTACACATACATACAGAGAGAGTGAGAAGCAAAAACTGTTAGAATTAATACATAATTTCAACAAAGTTGCAGAATACAAAATCAACACTCAAAAATAATTTGCTTTTCTACACACTTGCAATAAACAATCCAAAAAGGAAATTAAGAAAACAATTTGAAGACATTATGTAGATTGAAAGAAATCAGACATAAAGGGATAAATATTTTATGAATCAATTCACATGAAATGTCCAGAACAGGCAAATCTACAGACCAAATATAAATTAGTGGTTGCCTCAGGCTGGGGAGCAGGAATTGGTAATGTGGAGTGACTGCTGATGAGTTCAGCTCAGTTTAGTTGCTCAGTCGTGTCCGACTCTTTGCAACCCGGTGGACTACAGCACACCAGGCCTCCCTGTCCATCACCAACTTTTGGAGCTTACTCAAACTCATGTCCCTCGAGTTGGTGATGCCCTCCAACAATCTGATCCTCTATCATCGCCTTCAATCTTTCCCAGCATCAGGGTCTTTTCCATCAGGTAGCCAAACTATTAGAGTTTCAGCTTCAGCATCAGTCCTTCCAATGAATATTCAGGACTGATTTCCTTTAGGGTTGACTGGTTTGATCTCCTTGTAGTCCATGGGACTCTGAAGAGTCTTCTTCAACAGCACAGTTTAAAAGCATCAATTCTTTGGTGCTTAGCTTCTTTAAGGTTCAACTCTCACATCCATACATGACTACTGGAAAAATCATAGCTTTGATTGACAGACCTTTGTTGGCAAAGTAATGTCTCTGCTTTTTAATATACTGTCTAGATTGACATAGCTTTTCTTTCAAGGAGCAAGCATCTTTAAATTTCATGATTGCATGAAATCATTGCATCTGCAATGATTTTGGATCCCAAAAGATAAAGTCTGTCGCTGTTTCCATTGTTTTCCCATCTATTTGCCATGAAGTGATGGGACCGGTTGCCATGATCTTACTTTTTTGAATGGTAAGTTTTAAGCCAGCTTTTTCACTCTCCTTTTTCAGTTTCATCAAGAGGATATTCAGTTCCTTGTTGCTTTCTGTCATAAGGGAGGTATCATCTGCATATCTGAGGTTATTGATATTTCTCCCAGAAAATGTGATTCCAGCTTGTGTTTCATCCAGTCTAGCATCTCACATGATGTACTCTGCATATAAGTTAAATAAGCAGGGTGACAATAATGCAGCCTTGATGTACTCCTTTCCCAGTTTGGAACCAGTCCATTGTTCCATGTCTGGTTCTAATTGTTGCTTTTTGACCTGCACACAGATTTCTCAGGAGGCAGGTAAGGTGCTCTGGTATCACCATCTCTTTCAGAATGTTCCACAGTTTGTTGTGATCCACAGAGTCAACGGCTTTGGCGTAGTCAATAAAGCAAAAGTGGATGTTTTTCTTGAATCTTCTTGCTTTTTCTATGATCCAACATATGTTGGCAACTTGATCTCTGGTTCCTCTGCCATTTCTGAGTCCAACTTGAACATCTGGAAGTTCTTGGTTAATGTACTCCTGAAGACTCACTTGGAGAATTTTGAGCGTTACTTTGCTGACATGTGAGGTGAGTGCAATTGTGCAGTAGTTTGAACATTCTTTGGCATTGCCTTTCTTTGGGATTGGAATGAAAACTGATCTTTTCCAGTCCTGTGGCCACTGCTGAGTTTTCCAAATTTACTGGCATATTGAGTGCAGCATTTTAACAGCACCATCTTTTAGGATTTGAAATAGCTCAGCTGGAATTCCATCGCCTCCACTAGCTTTGTTCATAGTGATGGTTCCTAAGGCCCACTTGACTTCACATTCCAGGATGTCTGACTCTTAAGTGAGTGATCACACCATCGCGGCTCTCTGGGTCATTAAGATCTTTTTTGTAGAATTCTTCTGTGAATTTTTGCTGCCTCGTCTTAGTATCTTTTGCTTCTGTTAGGTCCATACTGTTTCTGTCCTTTATTGTGCTCATCTTTGCATGAAAGGTTTCCTGGGTATCTCTAATTTTCTTGAGGAGATCTCTAGTCTTTCCCATTTGATTTTTTCCTCTATTTATTTGCATTGATTGCTGAGGAAGGCTTTTTTATCTGTCCTTGCTATTCTTTGGAACTCTGCGTGCAGATGGATTTATCTTTCCTTTTCTCCTTTGCCTTTCATTTCTTTTCTTTTCTCAGCTATTTGCAAGGCCACCTCAGACAACATTTTGCCTTTTTGCATTTCTTCTTCTTAGGGATGGTTTTGATCACCGCCTCCTATACAATGGCACAAACTTCCATCCATAGTTCTTTAGGCACTCTATCTATCAGATTTAATCCCTTGAATCTATTTCTCACTTCCACTGTATAATTGTAAGGGATTTGATTAAGGTTATACCTGAATGGTCTAGCAGTGTTCCCTACTTTCTTCAATTTAAGTCTGAATTTTGCAGTAAGGAGTTCATGATCTGAGCCACAGTCAGCTCCCAATCTTGTTTTTGCTGACTGTATAGAGCTTCTCCATCTTTGCCTGCAATGATTATAATCAATCTGAATTGGTATTGACCATCAGGTGAAGTCTATGTGGGGCTTCCCTTGTGACTCAGCTGGTAAAGAATCCACCTGCAATACGGAAGACCTGGGTTCGATCCCTGGGTTGGGAATATCCCTTGGAGAAAGGAAAGACTACCCACTCCAGTATCCTGGCCTGGAGAATTCCACAGACTATATAGTCCATGGGGTCACAAAAAGAGTCACTTGGACTTCAAGGATATCAAACTAGTCAATCCTAAAGGAAACCAACCCTGAATATTCATTGTAAGGACTGATGCTAAAGCTGAAACTCCAGTACTGTGGCTACCTAATACGAAAAACTGGCTCATTGGAAAAGACTCTGATGCTGGGAAAGATTGAAGGCGGGAGGAGAAGGGGACAAGAGAGGATAAGATGATTGGATGGCATCACTGACTTGATGGACATCAGTTTGAGCAAGCTCCAGGAGTTGGTGATGGACAGGGAAGCCTGGTGTGCTGCAGTCCATGGGGTCACAAAGATTCAGACACAACTGAGCAAATGAACTGAACTGAACTGATCTGATGTCTATGTGAGGAGTCATCTTTTGTGTTGTTGGATGAGTGTGTTTGCTATGACCAGTGTGTTCTCTTGACAAAACTCTGTTAGCCTTTGCCTGCTTCATTCTGTACTCCAAGGCCAAACTTGCCTGTTATTCCAGGTGTCTCTTGACTTCCTAATGTTGCATTCCATCCCCTATGATGAAAAGAACATCTCTTTTTTTGGTATTAGTTCTAGAAGTTCTCATAGGTCTTCATAGAACTATTCATCTTCAGCTTCTTTGGCATTGGTGGTTGGGGCATAGACTTGGATTACTGTGATATTGAATGGTTTTCCTTAGAAACGAACAGAGATCATTCTGTCATTTTTGAGATTGCACCCAAGTACTGCATCTCAGACTCTTTTGTTGACTATGAGGGCTACTCATTTCTTCCACGGGATTCTTGTCCACAGTAGTTGATGTAATGGTCATCCGAATTAAATTTGCCCAACTCGTCTAACTCACTGAAACTCTGAGCCATGCCGTGTAGGGCCACCAAGACAGACGAGTCATGGTGGAGAGTTCTGACAGAATGTGGTCCACTGGAGAAGGGGATGGCAAACCCCTTCAATATTCTTGCCTTGAGATCCCCATGAACAATATGAAAAGGCAAAAAGATAGGATATTGAAAGATGAACTCCCCAGGTTGGTAGGTGCCCACTATACTACTGGAGAAGAGTTGAGAAATAACTCCAGAAACAATGAAAAGACAAGCCAAAGTGAAAACAGTGGCCAGTTGTGGATGTGACCGGTGATGGTAGTAAAGACCAGCGCTGTAAAGAACAACAGTGCACAGGAACCTGGAATGTTAGGTCCATGAATCAAGATAAATTGGAAGTGGTCAAACAGGAGATGGCAAGAGTGAACATTGACACCTTAGGAATCAGGGAACTAAAATGGACCGGAATGGGTGCGTTTAATTCAGATGACCATTCCTTCTGGAGGTCAAGCTATTAGCACATGTTTCAAGGCCCCGGCTATAAATCTGAGTATCAACATAAGCCCTTTGGTGAAGCCTCAGGCAGTCTTAGCTGACAGGATTTAGAAGTTATCTCCCAGGAGGCCAGCAGTAGCTGGACCTTCCTTTGGGAAGTACAAGTCTGGATAACCCAGACCTGCTGAGTTATTGCTTTACTGCTCAGAAAGTAGTCTTCTCTTCAAAAGTTTCACTGTGGTCCATTCGTATTTAAATGAAACAAGTAGTAAATTCAAAGAAACAAAATAGGATATGATGAGACGCATTCCTCTCATCTCTACTCAGCTTCCCTTCAAAACACGACCCATGTCCTCAAATTTTGTATGGAGCCCCAGATACACTTTAGTTGCATATGCATATATAACCAAATATGTGTTGCTTGTTTAAAACCTCTACTACAAATAGCAGCTGAGAATTATAAGTGGAAAAATGACACATTAACCACTGGGTTGTTTTTTTTTTTTTTTTTGAGGCCACTTTTTATTCTTCTCTTTTTATTTTTTATTGTGGAAAGTTTACACATGAAATTTGTCATTTAAAACATTTTTAGGTGTACAGTTTGGTGGTATTGATTACATTCACAGTTTTCTTCCATCATTATCACTATTTCCCAAGCTTCTTCAGTTGCTCCAAATAGAACCCAGTAAGCTATAACCCCTTTTTGCCTCTCCACCCTGATTCAGCCCTTGATGACTTCTGATTTACTTCTATCTCTGTGAATTTGCTTATGCTAGATACTGCAAATAAGAGCGGTCATGCTATTGTTTTGGTCTTTCTGTGACTGACATTGCATTTAGCACATGGTTTTCAAAGTTCATTGGTGTTGGAGCATGAATCTGAGCTTTATTTCTTTTTATGCCCAAATAATATTCTACTGAATGTATATACCACATTTTATGTATCCATTCATGTATTGATGGGTACTTGAATGGTTTTCACCTTTTTACTATTGTAAATAATGCTGCAATAAACACTGGCATAAATTATCTGTGTTCCTGTTTTCAATTCTTTGGAAAATATACCTAGGGCTGGAATTCCTGGATAATGTGGTAATTCTATAATATATTTAACCTTTCGAGGAGCTACCAAACTGTTTTCAACAATGACTGAACCATTTTAAATTACCATCAGCAATGTAAAATTATTCTAGTTTCTCCATATTTTTGCTGAAATTTGTAATTTTCTGTTTTTTAAATTATAGTCATCTTGGTAGATGTAAGTGGTAGCTCATTTTGATTTGCTTTTATATTTTGGTCACCTGATGTGAAGAACTGACTCATTGGAAAAGACCCTGATGCTGGGAAAGAGCGAAGTCAGGAGGAAAGGGGGAAGACAGAGGATAAGATGGTTAGATGGCATCACTCGATGGACATGAGTTTGAGCAAGTTCCAGGAATTGGTGATGGACAGGGAAGCCAGGTGTGCTGCAGTTCATGGAGTTGCAAAGAGTTGGACACAACTGAGTGACTGAAATAACTGAACTTAGTGACCAGTTGTATTTCTTTAGAGAAATGTCTATTCAAGCCTTTTACTCATTTTATTTATTCTTCAGTTTTTGTGTTGTTGAGTCGTAGGAGTTGTTAATATATTCTGGATATCTATCCCTTATCAAATATTGATTTGAAAATATTTTCCTCCCATACTGTAGCATGTCTTCTACTTTCTTGAAAATGTCCTTTGAGGTACAAATTTAAAATGTTAGATATTCAATTTATCTATATTTCTCTTGTTGCTTGCTTATCTGGTGTCTTATCTGAGGATTCATTAACAAATTCAAGGTTATAAAGATTTATTCCTATGTTTTCTTTCTAGAAGTTGTATTATTTTCACCCTTATATTTAGATCATGACCTATTTTGAATTAATTTTTGTGTTTGGGTTATCTAATTTGTTGGTTACCACTGTTCAGAGTATTCACTTATAATTTTGTTATTTCTATAAAATACATGTCCCTACTTTTTCTTTTGATTTCAGTTATATGTGTCTTCTCCCCCCCCCCTTTTTTTGGTCATTGTAGCTTAAATGTGTGTCAATTTTGTCATTTTTTTTGAAAAACAAGTTTTGATCTTGTTGACTTTCTATTTTTCTGTTCTTGATTTTATTTATCTCTATTCTAATTGCCAACATCTGCCAGATCATAGAAAAACCAAAGGAATTCCTGAGAAACATTGACTTCTGCTTCATTGACCACACTAAAGCCTTTACTGTATGAATCACAACAAACTGTGGGAAATTCTTTGAGAGATGGGAATACCAGAACACCTTACCTGCCTCCTGAGAAACCTGTATGCAGGTCAAGAAGCAACAGTTGGAACCAATCAGGGAACAACTGACTGGTTCAAAATTAGGAAAGGAGTATTTTGAGCAACAGAATAAATAACATAGAATTGGACTATAACCCAAAGTGTAAAATAAATATCTGTGAGTTCATACTAAGATAAATAAGTGGTTGAATGAATAAATAACTGAAGAAATAAATGAAGGAAAAGAATCTTACATATATATACAAGAATGACAAAAAATTTATGTAGACACTTGGCATTCTGGGAGGTATAGATTAATTCTTCCTCTCTGCCCCATACTCCTCTTTACCATGGGCTCTGCTTGATGACTTGCTTCCAAAATGAAGAATAAGATAAGGGAGGGGTAATTTTATAGTAAGGATACTTGGGAGCTTCCGCAAGCCTTTTATTTGTATTCATCAGAGGGCAGACAGAATAAAAACCACAATCACAGAAAACTAACCAAACTGATCACATGAATCACAGCCTTCTCTAACTGAATGAAACTGTGAGTCTCGCCATGTAGGGCCACCCAAGACGGACAGGTCATGGTGGAGAGTTGTGACAAAACTTGGTCCCCTAGAGAAAGGAATGGCAAACTACTTCAGTATTCTTGCCTTGAGAACCCCATGAACAGTATGAGAAAGGGGAAAAGATAGGACGCTGAAAGATGAACTCCTCAGGTTGGTAGGTGGCCAACATACAACTGGAGAAGAGTGGAGAAATAGCTCCAGAAAGAATGGAAAGGTGGAGCCAAAGCAGAAACAATGACCTGTGGTGGATGTGACTGGTGATGGAAGTAAAGTCCGATGATGTAAAGAACAATACTGCATAGGAACCTGGAATGTTAGGTCGATGAATCAAGGTAAATTGGAAGCTGTCCAACAGGAGGTGGCAATAGAGAGCATCAACATTTTAGGAATTAGCAAACTAAAATGGACTGGAATGGGTGAATTTAACTCAGATGACCATTATATCTACTACTGTAAGCAAGAATCCCTCAGATGAAATGGAGTAACCCTCATAGTCAACAAAAGAGTCTGAAATGCAGTACTTGAGTGCAATCTCAAAAATGACAGAATGATCTCTGTTCATTGCCAAGGAAAACCATTCAATGTCACAATGATCCAAGTCTATCCTCAACTACTAATGCCAAAGAAGCTGAATTTGAATGGTTCTATGAATACCTATAAGGCCTTTTAGAACTAACACCAAAAAGAGATGTCCCTTATCATCATAGGAGACTGAAGTGCAAAATTAGGAAGTCAAGAGATACCTGGAGTAACAGGCAAGTTTGGCCTTGGAGTACAAATTGAAGCAGGCAAAGGCTAGCAGAGCTTTGCCAAGAGAACGCACTGGTCATAGCAAGCACCTTCATCCAACAGCTCAAGAGGGCGTTGTTCTCACATGCACATCAACAGGTGGTTAATACCGAAATCAGATTGACTATATTCTTTGGAGCCAAAGATGGAGACATACTGTAGCATGTCTTCTACTTTCTTGATAATGTCCTTTGAGGTACAAATTTTAAATGTTTGATATTCAATTTATCTATTTTTCTCTTGTTGCTTGCTTATCTGGTGTCTTTTCTTGACTATTGTAAATAGTGCTGCAATGAACATATAGGTACATATATTGTTTTGAATAAACTATTTTGATTTCTTTGGGTGTATACCCAGAAGTGGAATTAATGGGTTATATGATCATTCTATTTTTGAGTTTTTTGAGGACACTCCATACAGTTATGTTGGTCCATAGTAGCTAGACCAATTTTATATCTCCACTAACAGTGCACAAGGGTACCCTTTTCTCAACATCCTCACATGCACTCATTTCCTGCCTGTGTGATCATAGATGTTCTGACAGGTGTGAGGTGGTAGTTCACTGTGCTTCTGATTTGGATTTTGCTGATGATTAGTGATACTGAGCATCTTCTCATGTGCCTGTTGGTCATCTGTTTCCATTTTTCTTTGGAAAAATATCTGTTCAGGTGTCCTGCCCATTTTCTAACTGAGTTGTTTGTGGTTTTGATGCAGAGCTGTACGAGATGTTTGTATGTTTTGATATTGACCTCTTATCAGTCATAGCATTTGCAAATTTTTCTCTCCCTCAATAGGTTGTCTTTCATTTTGTTGAAGGCTTCCTTTTCTGTGCAAGTCCTTTCAAGTTTGATTAGGTCTCATTTATTTGTTTTTGCTTTTATTTGCCTTGGGAGACTGATCTAAGAAAATATTATTATGATTTATGTTAAAGAGTGTTCTGTTTATATTTTCTTCTTGGAGTTTTATGGTTTCCAGCCTAACATTTAGGTATTTATTCCATTTTGAGTTTATTTTTGTATATAGTTTTAGAAAATGTTCTTTGTGTGTATGCTGTATGAAGTCACTTCAGTCGTGTCTGACTCTTTGTGATCCTGTGGACTGTAGCCCACCAGGCTCTGCTGTCCATGGGATTCTCCAGGCAGGAATCCTGGAGTGGGTTGCCATGCCCTTCTCCAGGGGGGCTTATCCACCCAGGGATCAAACTCGAGTCTCTTATACGTCTCCTGCATTGGCAGGCAGGATATTTACCACTAGTGCCACCTGGGAAGCTCTAGAAAATGTTCTAGTTTCTTGTGTGGCTATCAAGTTGTCCCAGTACCATATATTGAAGAGATTGTCTTTTCTCCATTGTGTATTCTTGTCTCCTATGTCATAGATTAATTGACCGTAAGGAGGTGGGTTAATTTCTGATATTTCTACTCTTTTACATTGGTCTATATATCTGTTTTTATGCCAGCACCATACTATTTTGCTTAATGTAGCTTTGTGTATAATCTGAAGTCAGGGAGTGTAATTCCTCCACTTCTGTTCTTTCTCAAAATTGTTTTGTCTATTTGGGGTCTTTTGTGTTTCCATACAAATTTTTAAATATAATTTTTTTCTAATTATGTGGAAAATGTCATGGGTATTTTGATAGGGATTTCATTGGGTCTATCCCAAGATTTTCTTGAGTAGTATGGTTATTTTAATAATATGAATTCTTCTAAACCATGAACACAGTTTATCTTTCTGTTTGTGTTGTCTTCAGTTTCTTTCATCAGTGTCTTATAGTTTACTGAGTACAGATCTTTTACTTCCTAATGTAGATTTATCCATAGATATTTTATTCTTTTTATGTGATTATGAACAGAATTGTTTCCTTAATTTCTCTTTCTTATAGTTCATCATTAGTGTACAGAAATACAATGTATTTTTGTATATTAATTTTGTATTCTGAAGCTTTACTGAATTCAATATTGAGTCCAAGTAGCTTTTTATGGCATTTTTAGGATTCTATTAGTATAGTGTCATGTCATCTGCAAACCATGATGGTTTTACTTCTCCCTTTCCAATTTGGATGCCTTTTATTTGCTTTTCTTATATGATTGCTATGGCTAGGACTTCTAACACTATGTAGAACAAAAGTGGTAAGAATGGATATCCTTTCTTATTCTTGATCTTAGGAGAAATGCTTTCAGCTTTTCACCATTGAGTATGATATTAGCTAAGAGCTTATAATGCATGGTTTTTATTATGTTGAGGTATGTTCCCTTTAAACCCATTGTCTTGAAATTTTTTATTGTAAATTGATGCTGGATTTTGTCAAATGCTTTTTTTCTGCATTTATTGAGATGAGCAAATGGTTTTTATTTTTCAACTTCTTGATGTGGTATATCACATTGATTGATTTGCCAATGTTGTACCATCTTTACATCCCTGGAATGAATCCAACTTAATGATCATATATTATTTTTAATGTATTGTTGAAGTTTAGTCTGCTAATATTTTGTTGAGAATTTTTTGTGACTGGGTTCATCAGGGATATAGGCTTGTAATTTTCTTTGTGTGTGGTTTCTTTGGTTTTAGTACCAGGTAATGTTGGCCTCATAAAATGAGCTTGGAAGTGTTTCTTCCACTTTTAAATAATTTGGGAAGAATAGGTATTAACTCTTCTTTAAATGTAAAATTTACCTGTGAAGCCATCTGAACCTGGACTTTCATGTGTTGGGAGTTGTTTTTTAATTACCCATTCAATTCTGTTACTAATAATAGGTCTATTCAGATTTTCTAATTCTTCATGATTTAGTCTTGGAAGACTGTATGTTTCTAGGAATTTATCTGTGAGTTTATCCATTTCTTCTAGCTTGCTGAAGACCTGGGGTTACCTGATTCTCTAGTTTATAAAGAGCAGCTGGATTATATGAAATCTTTCCACTTTTACATGTTGGCAACTATTCTAAAAGTTTTATGCAGAAAGAATAAAACATCTAACAGTGCCAGTTTGCAACCTCTGCTACATTAAGAAGGGTCCATATGCTCAAGAGAACATAGGTCTGAGTTAATTCACGTGTTGAAGCTGCTTGGACATTGACTCTAATCACAGCCTATGGAGGAACTTCCTAAGAAGTACATCTAGACAGCAGTGAAACAGTCATTCCCCCTCAGAAGTGCAGCTGCTCTCTGGGGACCTGCAGCCCGCACATATGACAGATGACCGTCTCTCAGCTGTGCTGCAGATGAGATTGGACTTTAAGAGTCTCAGACTCCTCCCATGTTGAGTCTAGAAATCTACATACTCACAGCAGGCTGCGATATGATGAGTGTCTTTTCTTTGGATTACAAAATAAATTGTTTATAAAGAGCCAGTAAGGGCAAGAGACATAGGCAGCAGGAGGAAGTGGTCTCCAAGAAGCAACTGTCACTGGACAGAGATCAATACAGTGACTTGGTTATAAAATAAGTTTGAAACATCTTCCTCTCAAACTTGTCTTTATCTGGAAAAAAAAAAAGCCAAAATCTTTTACTATTCCCTTTTGGTTATCTGATTAAAACCAAGCAGAGATGTGAGCTCAAGCTCTCTTGTCCACCATTAAAAAGGAACCAGTTTGCGGTTTTAATATACTTCCCAAAACACAGTAAACTTTAAAATGAAAGTGTTTGTTGCACAACCTGAATGGCCATCTGTGTGTATCTGTGTTACTGTCTGTGATTTGTCACTCTTGCCTTTTTATAATAATTACTCCTCAAAGAATTGTCTCAATGAGTATCTTCAAGGTAAATGAAACCTGTCTTATTAATGTACTGGTTTATGTGAAAACATATAAAAAGCAAATGTATACAGGCAAAATTATCTCCAGGGATTAATCTCTTGTTCACTGCTGTTTTCTTGTACTAGAATGTAAATAATTTCATTTAGTGTAGCATATCTAGCACCTAGAATAGCATATGGTAAGTGCTGAAAGAATTCTAATGTTTGAATGGAATTCTTCTACTTTCAGCTTCTGAACTACCTATGTTGATGCTAGAGACAAACAACAAGGGAAATTCCTCAAATCAAGAGTTGGCAGGGTGTGCAGCAGGGAAAAGGCATGGAAAGGAGAAGAGGGACACTCTCCATGCCCACAGAAGGACACTGGTCTCCAGCCCTGTGGTCTTTGCTGGCTCCCAGGCTGGCCCAAGGCCAGATCTGGATTCATGACCCCTTTTGCCAAGGCCATAGTGTGGGTGGCAGAATATTTACTGGGGAGGTAGGATTTAAATGCATGCACAGTCTTTTCCAATCATTATTTAAAACTTCTGTTCGACTCTCAATTTTTGGTGCAGCATGAGCAAAGGAATATTAGGCAAAGCCTAGTTTCAGTTTTGGCCCAGGATAACATCCTCAGTAACCTACTGAAATCATCAATCAAGAGCCACATCTCCCTGTTCCCACCTATCCCTGCCTCAACCCAGCTTTTCAGAAGTGTTGGGAAGGATCCTCCCCCTCCCCTCTTCTTCCTTTCCTAACTCTCCAACAGTGGTAACTGCTGGTGCTGCGCATCACAGATCTAGTCCAAGATAGAGCGCTCTTCTTCTCTCCCCCTCCTCCCCTTGGCGTGCCCTCGCTCTCTCTCCCTCCCTCCTTCTCTTTCTCTCCCTCAACATGTTTTAAAACAGCCTGGCCACAGGATGCACCTGTCCCCCCCCCCTCCTGCGGCAAGCCCAAGGATCCAGGTGCTGCCCCTGCGGGGGGAGGCTACAGCTGTTTTGCCTGTGGGTGTGTGGTGACTTGAAGACTATTTGGGCTTTGAGTACAAGCCAGTCTTTTTGATCTGACCTTACCAGTAGCAAAGCCAACATGTTGACCCACATCTGGCTTCTGTGTCTGTTTGTCAATTGAGTGTAATATAGTACCATTCTCAAACATCAAAAACAATAGTGGATTCAATTTTCCTCAAAAATGAAAGATATTTAAAGGCTGGTATTTTTAAGTAATAATTCTACAAGGCTTTAGCAAGGCTCAAATCCAGCATGCCAGCCTGCCAGCTTTCATTTCAGAGAAGCGGGGAGCTTTTCATCCATCTCACCTGGAAGACAAATGTCAGGGGCTCTGCAGGAATATGATGGCACATTTTATCCCCACCTGAGGCTTGAGCCAATTAAGAAATAAGATAGAGGAGCTGATATATTAAAGAAATAGCTTGTATTTGCAGGCAAGTATGGACCCCCAATCCAATCACAAGCAATGTCAGAGTCCTCCTCTTGTGGCAGGCATGTTCCTGCAGGACAGTCAGTGAGGAGGGGCAAGGGTGGGCATGGGGCATGGAGGGGGGCCAGGGGTCTCCAGTGAGCCCCTCTTGCTGAGGAAGGGGGCAGAAGGGGCATAGCGCACATGGTCAGAGTCCCCTTCCAAGTTCCATCACCTGAGTGGTAGAACCAATTCAGGAGTGGGTAAGAATCATTTCCCCTCAACAATAAAAGCAGAACAAGAGCAGAGCAGAGCCTACCAGTTGCCTTCAGCCAACCGTCAGAGTGGAGTTGCTGCGTATCCGGGTGGTCTGGAGCCGGGAGCAGAGATGAGGTGGGTTGGTTAAAGCTGATCCTAAGTGTGGAGAGGAGCTCTCTACACAGCTCACTAGGTGGCTTGCTAGTTTGTTCTGCCTTTTTAAATGAGATACAAATTACATACTATGTAGTGATGTAAATTCATACTATGTACATACAGTGAAGTACATAATACTGTTGCCCTTCTACATGTGGACACTCTTATAACATTTTAAGATATAGAACATTTTCTGGGCTGCTTTCAAAAGATGTGGCCTATACCTTTGGTTTCCATTTCCATATAATTTGCTTTCCAGGCTTACCTTACAAATACAGTCTTTGTTTTGTACCTACTTTACTAATTATAGCAATAGGTTCAGCTTTTACGCATTGAAAACTTAATTTTTAAGCCAACAAATTCAACTGAGAAATAGATGACATTCCTTCAGGGGAGTGATTCTCTGTCCTGGGTACTTGCTCCCTCCCTCCTAGAGAGAAATTAGAAGTTCTCTCCCCTCTGGCGACAGCATCAGAGTTAGGGTTACCTCACCAATGGGAGATTTCTCATACGTTAGTCAACCAGTGTCAGGCGGAGCAAAATAAAATAAGATTTCAAAAGGAAACCCCTTCTCCAGGACGTGTGTTTGTTGCGAACCCTTTCAGTATTCTGGAGGAAAACACATCAGCTTTGTAAATGGGTATATTGTCCTTCAAAAACGCAGATAGCATTCTCACACTGAGATATTTCTCATGAGCTTCCTTTCCCAATGAATTTTAGATCCAAGTTAACTTTTGAAATTATTAGTTTAAGGTGATTAGCTTTACATTTTTAAAAATAAAATGCCAAATATTCCTTCCCTTTAAAAGGCCCCATGAAGTACAAAATAGATACATTCTAGGGGAAGGATACCCTGTCATAAGCTGTATATCTATATATTTATATATCTATATCTATGTTTAATATATACACTTATATAAGTATGTTATGTAAGCATATATCTGTATACACATCTGTATCTATTAAAATAAATATAAGGTAACGTACAGTATTGCAGCTCTCCCACCACAGTGTGTTGGTATGCTGACCAGCTGGCTGACTGTATGCATGCTGACCCATGACCCTCTTTGAGCACCCACACGGGGCCCACAGGGCCCAGGCCTGGCTCTCACAAAGCATGTCGCTCGCGCAGTGTCCAGCTACATCGTAGTAGCGCTGATAAAGACAATACACAGCAGGTAGCTTGACGCAAACATGATGCTTAGCTCTGAGCGTGTCCAGGTCAGGGCCAGACTCCTACTGACCATGTCAGCGACAGCCGAATTGCTAACAGCCCGCGTCTGTGCATTTACCCCTGGTTCTCCCCTTCACCCTGGGCAGCAGGATGGCTGTCAAGCACTGTGCCCACATAACACCAGAGCCTGCCAAAGACTGATTCTCCAGAAAACCAAGCCGGGCCACTGCCACTAGCTGGCGGTCAGTAGTTGGATCTCTCCTATAAAGTCAGGCAGAGAACATGGGGGCTGGGCTCATCTCAGCGCTGAAGTGCCGCAGGTCTCCACTGGCGGCTTCCTTTAGGCCGTAATGCCATAGCCACCAGAAGACAAGCTGCAAGGCTTCTCTGTCTATCTGGGCTGTTCTTTTTTTCAGTATCTGCATTTTTAAAGGAATGTAACGAGCTTTGAGAAAGACCTCCACATCACTGAAATCTCAGAAATGATGTCCTTCTATTCCCTCTTCCTTTTTGTTTGATGCCTTTAAGACAATACATGCTCGTCCCAAGGGTCATGATCAGCCTTTCTTTCCACAACATGGATTCATACAATATTCCACGTGTGCAGTGCCAAGTTTCACTGCCTTCTAGGAACTGCTAATTCAGAATCATATGGCTTGCTCTCTTAGGCTGATAATCTTTTAGTTTCATTTTAAAGCCAAAGAAATGAGGTTCTCTTGGTAAGTCTTTCCTTAAATTTTTACGTTTAGTTTACAGTATTCATTTGTGCATTCATTCAAAAAGCATGTAGTGAGTACCCATTCCGGGCTGGAGCCCCAGGGGGATGTATGTGACAGTACTGATCACGGGCCTGTCTCAGAGGTGACACCAGAAGGCCTTTCCCAGGCGTGTCTCCATATCCCACCCTTGCGGAGGGAGAGCTCAAAGCATGCCTGAGTGATATAACCTCCCTGAGCCCCGCTCCACTTTGGCCACCGTAGATTGGATGGAAATGGGCCACCACAGTTCTTTCCTAGGAATTCAGAGTTGAGATCCAGAGGAAATAGGCTTGTCTCCTTCCATATAAAGCAGGGTGATTGTCGAAGCTATTTTCTGTCAAGCAGTAGCTACTGGAAAAATGAAGAAAGAAGCCGGCTGACAGGAGGATTGGAGATAAAGATGGACAGAGGTGGTCTCTTAGGTGTCCCCCACAACCAAGCTGATGTCTCTGGTCTTTTTCTGGCTCCCGATTGTATTTCTGCTAACGATTTCATGAAGCACTCCATACGCATCCTCTTCTGATTAAGGCAGTGCCGGTATGCTTCTGTTGCTCACATTCAGTAGGGTCTTAACATGACATTCTGCCCATGAGCAGATCTTTGCTCAGTAATGCAGCTTGTAAGCTGCACTTTACAATACCTCCCAGTGCAGCCGGACTCTGAACTCCCGAGTCAGGAGCCACAGGGCTTTATTCTTCCCTGTGCTCCTGGTGCATTGTTGGAACTCAAGGGGAAGAGCCTCAAGACTCTCGGCAGCTTACTTAACCATTCCTTCTCAAGGTTCCTTCTTTGAAAGGGCCCTTAGAAATCATTTGATGTAAGTGTTGATTCTACAGAAGAGGAAGCTGAGGCCCAGAGAGGTAAAAGCCATTTGCCCAAGGTCACACAGCTAGTGAGCAGCAGAACTGAAACTACAATTCACATCTCCAGGCTCTGCAGCCAGCATTCTCTCTACAACTCTGTGACACTCTCTCCTGTTGAGCCAACCTCCACTGACCTCAGAGGATGATACAGACAAAAGCCCCCCAGATCAGCCTCCCTCTAAAACTTCCTCAGTGTGGATTCAAAAGTCAGCCATCATACAGAAAGTCTCCTGGAAAGGAAACTCATGGTGTTGACCACCTCTGAGCTTGTCTAGCCACAGATGCTGTTCAGCGGGGGAGGAGGAGCTGCCCAAAGCTGCTGTGTGATGAGCAGACCCAACACGAGGTAGCAGGACAACCCACAGAAGCACTCCTCTGGCTTTATCATCGTGTGAGATTGGGTTTTTCCTCTACCCTTGCCAGTCATAAGCATAAATGAAGAACTGATTGCTTCAACAGAGATGAACAAAAACATTTCCTCACACACAATTATATGAAAAGCATATCTGAGTGAAACCTAGGAAGAACTCAAAAAGATGTAAAATAAGTTGACCTGCTAATCAAGAGAAGGAAGGAAAACATTTACTTTAAAAAGAAAGGCAAGGGAATGATAAAGAATTTAGGATGGGGGCACCATTCCTAAGAGGGCCAGAACACTAAGATTATGCTATTGCCAAAGTACTGGCTTCTGTACTGGTGGTGATGGGTAGTGGGACCATGGGTGTTTTTATATAATAAAAGTACATAAATGAGTAAGTTAATAAAAGACAGCCAGGTGTGGGCCAGGGCTTCCCTGGTGGCTCAGTGGTAAAGAATTGCCTGCAATGCAGGAGATGCAGGTTCGACCCTTGGGTTGGGAAGATCCCCTGGAGAAGGGAATGGTTGGCCCCTGCAGTATTCTTGCCTGGAGAAGCCCGTGGGTGGAGGAGCCTGATGGGGTATAATCCATGGGGGTCTCAAAGAGTCGCACATGTCTTAGTCACCAACGGTGACTATGTCATGAACCAAAGATTATGAATAATCTAATTCTGTGAAGATAATGTCCATGGACAAGAAAGAAAATGGAAAAGAAAGAGTAATTATGGTCTCCAAATAATGTCCTTGTTTCTGTCAAACTAGGAAAGAGACATCTTTTTTTTTTAATCTAAAGGAAAAGAAATTTACTATTTGAATTTTTATTAGCATATAGTTGCTTGAAAATAAACATCGTGTGACATACCAAATATCTTTGCTTTATTGTTATTCTAGCTGTTGTGACAATCACTTTGTCACTGTCAGGTAGAAAATAAAGGTCTTTTTATTTTTTTTTAATATCTGAGTTCAGCTCTACATGCTGATAAATGAGTATTGGCCTTATTTTGTAGAATACAAGAAGTAATAACACCTTGTTTACATTCCACAATAAATGTGGGCTTCCTGTGTGTAGCTTACAACGTCAGCTTAACAGGCTAAAACTTGCTCTAGTTTCAGTTGTGAAATAATTGAGGACAGACTTTTTCAGGTCCTGCAGTGTTTATTAAATGAATATGAACATATGTTCTCAGACTTTCTGAAACAGAGTTCAAGAAGCAAACAAAGAAGAAAAACAAGAAAAAAAAACTGATTAGGAAAATTAGAGATGAGTTCTGAATAGCAGCCAAGCTGCCGTGTTAATGCTTTCCATCTCGTTGGTGTCTGATTGTTGCTTGATGAAATGAGAACCTTTGTTCCATAATCCATCCTAGAGTTCACTGCTTTTTAAAAAACATGAGCATAGGCAAAATAAATTGGTAAAATATTAACACCTGGGTACATCTGGTGGAGGAAATATGGGGGTCCTTTGAGCTACTTTTTGCAACTTTTCTGTAAATCTGAACTGATTTCAAAGTAACATCTATAAGTAAATAAAAGAGGCAAATATTTAAATATTTAATGCCAAAGGAACAAGACTGACAATCAATTTGAAAGTTTCATTCAAAGACTTAGACATCATAATAAACATTATTTTTATAATAGTAAAAGAGTGGCAGCTTTAAGAAAGTGTAAGAGAAACTACAGAATTGATTTTAAAAATGAATATTTATCTTAAGATCACACACAATTATTGTCACTGCAGTTTAAACACAAGTTTAAGGAGTATTTGTTGGTGGTGACAGTGGTTAGTTTTTGTTTTTTAAGGTGCAATAAGGGGGAAATAATTCATCTCCTTCTAAAAAGGCCTCTTTGCTCAATTACCTTGGTATTATATGAGAACTGTAATCTTCTTTTACCTAGTTCTTTGTGAAAGTGATTCATCATCTATAAATGGTGAAGTAAATGGCAACCCACTCCAGTACTCTTGCCTGGAAAAATCCCATGGACAGAGGAGCCTGGTAGGCTATAGTCCATGGCTGAGTCGGACACGACTGAGCGACTTCACTTTCTTCACTCTTGTGAGAGTGATTCACCATCAATAAATGTGACATTTCATTCAGAAGGAAAAGAAAGGAACTTACAATTAACTTTCATAGAAGAAGCAGTATTCCCTTCCTCTGGACAAGTCTAAGGAGGAAGGAAATATAAAATTTCATGTTCTCAATTCTGCTGAAATTATGAATCATCACACCTTTTCTAACAGTTATTCACTGTAAGAGCTTTAAAATGCCCATGTGGGCTGGCCCATTAGTGAAATCTCATGTGCCCATTTTTTACGCATGTGGCTAAGGTAAATAGACTCAAATCTTACTGGAGTAGTCTCTTGCCCACCATGAGTTCCCCCTCCCCTGTCCCTTTTATTTGTTTCTCTATAGTTGAGTAGGTTTCAAGATAAGGAGCAGTAGCTAAAAGGAGGCCATGTATATGAAGAGAAACCACAGCAAAATTCAAAGGAATCTGCAATATTTAAATAGTATTTTTTCCTTCTCCTTTTTTCTACAGTCACTGTAGGGGAGATGAACCTAATTAACAAGGTAGATGGGAGGGAGAGAAAGAGGTTTCAGATTAAGTTTTTTCTTTTCATACATGTGTACTGGAAGCAAACTACCAAAACTGACAGAAGAAGGAACACAAAATCTGAACATACATGTGATAAGAAAAGAGACTGAATTAGTGACTAAAAGGCCTCCCCACATAGACTCTGATGGCGTCAGTGATCGATTCCACCGAGTGTTAGAGCATAAGCATCTCCAACTTCTCACAAGCTCTTCAAAATACAGAATATGAAGGGACTCTCGTTATTCCAAAACTTTCCAAGTTATTCCATGAAGCCATTATGACCCAGGTACAAAACACACCACAAAAAACAGAGCAAAACGATAGACCAATAATTCCTCAAGGATACTGACATAAAAGTCCTCAACAAAATACTAACAAACCAAGTCCAGTAACATATAAAAAGGATTAATTCACATAAGGAACCTAAGATTGGTTTACATTGTAGATGCAATCAGTGTAATACACCATAATAAAAAAATAGTTAACAAAACTTCATGGTCATCTCAATAGATGGAGAAAAAGAATTTTGCAAAATTCAGCATCATTTCATAAGAAAAACATCCCAAAACCTAAGAATATAAAGGAATTTTTCAATGTTATAAAGTTTCTATAAGCAATTCAAAATTAACATCACACTATATAGTAAAAGACTGAACACTTCCCCGAAATTAGAAACAAGACAGGAATGACCACAGTCACCGCTTGCACTCAGCATCGTAGTGGGGGTCAGGGCGGGGCGGCTATGCAAGGAGGAGAGTAAAAGACGTCAGATTGTAAAGAGAGAATTAAAACTACCTTTATTTGCAGAAGGCATAATCCTATGCATAGAAATCTTAAGTAAGCCACAAAACAAAACACTAGAGCTAATAAATGAGTTCATCAAGATTATAGCGCGAAAGATCAGTATATAAAAGATAATTGGTTTTATACACTAGTAATTAACGATCTGAATGAAATTAAGAAAATCATTCAATTTATAGTAGTCTCAAAAAGAATAAAATGCTTAGGGATAAATTTAACACAAGAAATATAAAACCTGCAAACTGAGAGCTACAAAACATCATCCAAAAAATGAAAGAAGACCTGCATTAATGGAAAGACATTTCATGCTCATGGGTTGGAACACCCAATATCCATCATTAGGATGAAAATTCTCCCCAAATTGATCTACAGATTCAGTGTGATGCCTATCAAAATCTCAGCTGGCTTTCCTTTGTGGCAGAAAATTCATATGGAAATCAAGTGGCACAGAATATCCAGAACAATCTTGTAAAATGAGAACAAAGTTGAAAGAGGAGCTCATTCTTCCTGATTTAAAAGCCTGTTATGAAACAGCAGAAAGCAAGAGAGTGTGGTGCTGGCGTAAAGATAAACACAGAGAAGAATGGAGAGAACTTAGAGCCTGCAAATAAACCCTCACTTTGTGGTCAATTGACTTTAGCAAGGGTGCCAAAATTATTTAAAGGAGAAATCTTTTCATCAAATAATGTTGAGAGAACTGGCTATCTACATACCAAAAAAATGAAGTTGGCCTCCTACCTTACATACAAATGTTAACTCCATTTGGGTCAAAAAGCTTCATGTAAGAGCTAAAACAATAACACTCTTGGAAGTAATTCTAGGAGCACATTTTAATATCCTTGAATGAAGCAAAACCTTCCTAGATACACCACCAAATCACAAATGAAAAAAGAAAAAATAGGTGAATTGATCAAATTTTAAAACTTTTGTTCTTCAAAAGGCACCATCAAAGTGTAAAGACCATCCAAATAATGAAAAAATTGTTTGCAAACCGTATGTCTTATATGGGACTTGTGTTCACAATAAATACAGAATTTTTATAACTTCATGATAAAGAGAAAACTAACCCAATTTTTTAAAATGAACAATGGATTGGAATAGACATCTCTCCAAGTAAGATATATAAATGTCCAACAAGGACATGGAAAGAGGCTCAAAATCACTAGCCATCATTGCTGAGTTTTCCAAATTTGCTGGCATATTGAGTGCCACACTTTCACAGCATCATCTTTCAGGATTTGAAATAGCTCAACTGGAATTCCATCACCTCCACTAGCTTTGTTTGTAATGATGCTTTCTAAGGCCCACTTGACCTCACATTTCAGGATGTCTGGCTCTAGGTGAGTGATCACACTATCGTGTTTATTTGAGTAATGAAGATCTTTTTTGTACAGTTCTTCTGTGTATTCTTGCCACCTCTTCTTAATATCTTCTGCTTCTGTTAGGTCTATACCATTTCTGTCCTTTACCGAGCCCATCTTTGCATGAAATGTTCCCTTGGTATCTCTAATTTTCTTGAAGAGATCTCTAGTCTTTCCCATTCTGTTGTTTTCCTCTATTTCTTTGCATGATCGCTGAGGAAGGCTTTCTTATCTCTCCTTTCTATTCTTTGGAACTTTGCATTCAAATGGGAATATCTTTCCTTTTCTCCTTTGCTTTTTGCTTCTCTTCTTTTCACAGCTATTTGTAAGGTCTCCTCAGACAGCCATTTTGCTTTTTTGCATTTCTTTTCCATGAGCGTGGTCTTAATCCCTGTCTCCTGTACAACGTCATGAACCTCTGTCCATAGTTCATCAGGCACTCTATCTATCAGATCTAGTCCCTTAAATCTATTTCTCATTGCCTCTGTGAGAAATGCTCAAACTACTGCACAATTGCACTCATCTCACACCCTAGTAAAGTGATGCTCAAAATTCTCCAAGCCAAGCTTCAGCAATACGTGAACCGTCAACTTCCAGATGTTCAAGCTGGTTTTAGAAAAGGCAGAGGAACCAGAGATCAAATTGCCAACATCCACTGGATCATCGAAAAAGCAAGAGAGTTCCAGAAAAACATCTATTTCTGCTTTATTGACTATGCCAAAGCCTTTGACTGTGTGGATCACAATAAACTGTGGAAAATTCTTAAAGAGATGGGAATACCAGACCATCTGACCTGTCTCTTGAGAAACCTGCATGCAGGTCAGGAAGCAACAGTTAAAACTGGACATGGAACAACAGACTGGTTCCAAATAGGAAAAGGAGTACTTCAAGGCTGTATATTGTCACCCTGCTTATTTAACTTGTATGCAGGGTACATCATGAGAAATGCTGGGCTGGAGGAAGCACAAGCTGGAATCAAGATTGCTGGGAGAAATATCAATAACCTCAGGTATGCAGACGACACCACCCTTATGGCAGAAAGTGAAGAGGAACTAAAAAGCCTCTTGATGAGAGTGAAAGAAGAGAGTGAAAAAGTTGGGTTAAAGCTCAACATTCAGAAAACTAAGCTCATTGCATCTGGTCCCATCACTTCATGGGAAATAGATGGAGAAACAATGGACTTTATTTTTGTGTCAGACTTTATTTTTGTGGGCTCCAAAATCACTGCAGATGGTGATTGCAGCCATGAAATTAAAAGACACTTACTCCTTGGAAGGAAAGTTATGACCAACCTAGACAGCATATTGAAAAGCAGAGACATTACTTTGCCAACAAAGGTCCATCTAGTCAAGGCTGTGGTTTGGATGTGAGAGTTGTATGGTGAAGAAAGCTGAGCAATGAAGAATTGATGCTTTTTTTTTTTTTTTTTTAGAATTGATGCTTTTGAATTGTGGTGTTGGAGAAGACTCTCGAGAGTCCCTTGGACTGCAAGGAGATCCAACCAGTCCATCTTAAAGGAGATCAGTCCTAGGTGTTCATTGGAAGGACTGATGTTGAAGCTGAAACTCCAATACTTTGGCCACCTCTTGCAAAGAATTGACTCATTGGAAAAGAACATAATGTTGGGAAGGATTAGGGGCAGGAGGAGAAGGGGACGACAGATGATGAGATGGCTGGATGGCATCACCGACTCGATGGACATGAGTTTGGGTAGACTCCAGGAGTTGGTGATGGACAGGGAGGCCTGACGTGCTGCACTTCATGGGGTCACAAAGAGTCAGACATGACTGAGCGACTGAACTGAACTAGCCATCAGGGAAATGAAAATCAAAGCCACAGTGGGACAGCACTTCACACCCAATATCATTACTATAATCAAGGAGACAAATCATAATAAATGTTGGCAAGGTTGTGGAGAAATTGGAACCCTCCTGCATCACTTATGGGAATATAAAGTGATGCAGCCATTCAGGAGGACAGTCGGCAGTTCCTCACAAAAGTAAATACAGAGTTCCCACATGACCTAGAAATCCCACTCCTAGATAGGTACTCAAGAGAAATGAAAACATACACCTACACAAAAGTTTATACATAAAAGTTCATAGTAGTAGCATTTAAAAATAATAGCTGAAGAATGGAAACAGTTCAAATGTCCATCGATGGATGAGTTGATAAACCAAATGTGGTTTATTTGCAGAATGAATCGTTATTCGGCCATAAAAGGAATGAAGTGCTCACACATGCTGCAACACGGATGAACCCTGAAAACACAACGAGTGAGAGAATTCAGACAAAAAGGCCACAAGCTGTATGAGTCATTTATATGAAGTGTGTAGAAGAGGCAAATCCGTAGACATAGAAAGTGGACTAGTGGTTGTCAAGGGCTGGGGGAGGGGAACACAGGGAGTGACTACTAATGAGTAAGAGAGGTTTGTTCTAAATGAGTGGCTATCATCACACAGCCCTTTGAACACACTAAAATCACTGGATATAATACTTTAAAAGGTTGAGTTTTATGGTATACGAATAATATCTCAGTAAAGCCATTATATAAAAAAGTGCTTACTCTTTTTCTTCTGTCTTACCCTCGACCTAGTCCTTTTCCTAAGGTCTGTGCTCGAAGGTCACATGCATTGCTGAGGAGAAGGTGAGAAGGTGCAGATGACTCAGGGGGAGTCTTTGCCATGACTGAACCAAGGCCGCCTGTGGTATCATGAGCAGGGCATGGTCCTCCCCTGGCACCTGAATCACTGTCGTCTTGAGTGGCACACTCACCCTGATGGGTGTGGGCGAGTGTGGGTTTGTATGGGGCAAGTGTTCTGTGAAACGAAAATACAGGCACGTCAAACTCAGAGCCACCGAAGCCCTGCTGAACGGAGTCTCAGTTAGGTGTTACGTTTGCTGCTCTCCTCTCGGGCAGAAAGAATCCGATCAGAACAAAAGTTCATGTGAAGGGTCTTCTTCAAACTTTACTTCCTGTTCATTCCAGATTGTCAGGGAAAACGGATTATCAAAATGGTACTCCAGAGAAACTGCAAGATCTTTCAGCATCAAAGACAATTTTTCTAAGGTGATGTGTACTAATGGAATGAGTACATTTTCAAGCAAGGGTTAGGCTGAAAGTCTTTAATTCCTGGATTAATAAGTTTTTTACAATACTATCCTGCCTCTCCTCTTGATATTTCACTGAAAGTTTCAGGAATAAGAGCTTAAAGAAATGGAGAAACACAAAGACACGTGGTTATCTGCTTTTTCCTAAGTCAGCCCAGAAAATTTCAATGCTGTTCAGGGCTTTACTCTGTATAAATGTGTGCTGTGGGCAGCTGTGTGTGTACATAGATATGAGACTGAATGCCGTGAATGTGCTGATGTCTGACCATTCCAACCTATGGTAGAAATTTCACATAGTTCAGCAAAACACACACATGCATTTAACACTTACAAACTAGAGTATGTGTGTCTGATGATCTCAAATCAGAGGTTGGGTTTCCAGATGTCTCATAGTGAGGTTGTTCCTCTTATAACACTTATTTTATTTGACATATTTTCCTTCTGTCAGATAGTCTAGGCCTATCATGGGCCTATGATTTAAAGACCTTGTTTTAGGCTTTGGTCCATGTCAGAATATGATGAGTGAGTGAGTGAAACTGCTCAGTCATGTCTGACTCTTTGTGACCCCATGGTCTATAGCCCACCAAGCTCCTCCATCCATGGGCTTTTCCAGGCAAGAATACTGGAGTGGGTTGCCATTTCCTTCTCCCAGTATGTGATAAGATTGTGTAAAGGAAGCAAGAGTTATCTCATCAATGGTGATGAAATATGTCAATAATTTTACAAAAAGGTAAAATGAGATTCTCATACAATATAAAATGAACATGTACCAGAGATCTTGTTGTACTCATTAATTAAATAAGGGAACAAGTAAGATGTTAACAACCAGTTCAAGGGAGAATTCTAAGAACTAGATAGTGAGGGAATAAGGAACTATAAAAGAATAGTATATAATGCAAATAGTCTTATAACTGTTCTTCTCTTGGGCAATGATCAATTGCTTTGTAACTAGGGCTCAATTAAACTGCATTTGTGTGAAGAAGAATCACTTGCACCATATATTCACTCACTTTTTCCCCACTTGAAAATCTTTCACAAATATTTATGACGAATGAATAGCTGAGCAAGACAGGCCTCAGGATACTGCAGAATGTATCAATCTTGATTATTTTCACCACTAGTTGGACATATATTTCTTCTCTGTCTCTCACTGTTGAAGTAAGTCTGTTATGTAGCTAATTTTTGAAGACATGCTCAGGGTGGATCATTCTATACAGTAGGGTAGCTTGTGTTTATGCGAAAATCGGGAGACCTGAAGTCCTCTATGGCACAGCGGCCATCGTCACAGGGAAGTTTTAGGGATGCCCTGAAGTGCTGACAAGAGGGAGGAAAATGACCTGCCACCAGCCAGCAGCCTGTCTGTCATCACAGCAGGGAGAATCCCACGGCAGATGCTGCAGACCAGCCTGCCAGGAGCGGGGAGGAGTGGAGGCTTGAGGCGGGGTGTGACTCCTCTGAGACATGCTTTCTTCTGTCTTCAGCGGCCCCCCCCCCCCGCCCCCGAGCAGACTGTTGATCATCCCTGTGTGAGGGAAAAGAAGGAGATGGGGCTTGGGGGACTCATGATACCACAATGAGGAAGCCACGGGGCAGGAGTGGGCACCCAGGAACTGTTAGGGCTGGGACTGGGTCCAGGGCCAGAACTCCTCTGACTAAGCACGGGCTTCCTCTGAGGTGCAACGAAGGGCCTTTGTGGCTCCCTTACGTTTATATAAGTGCTCGGAAAATTATTTTATGGTTGTGTTGATGCAATGACAAAGTCCAGGTTGGAGTCAACATTATACCCTTACCATTATTTATTGCTTCTTCTGATTTTCTTTTTGTGGGTCCTCAAAGTATCATGGGCCCTGGGCCCCTGGCTTCCGGGGCCTGTTGGAAAGGGGCTCTCATCAGAATTAAGTGGGCTGAGGCAGATCCCGACCTTTGTCTTCTGCTCTGCGGTTCTATGAGCTCCCCGCGCCCCTGTTTCCTTTTCTCTAACATGGGATGACCATCATTTCTCTGCTCAGACTGCCAGGAGCACAGGAGAGAGCACATGTAAGAGGAGTATCTCCCTCCATCCCTCCACTCCTCCCCTCTCCTGGCAGGCTGGTCTGCAGCATCTGTCCTGGATGTCTCCCTTCTGTGATGACAGGCAAACCACTGGCCAGTGGGACAGCCAATAGCGGGAACTGTTTCTCTAGATATAGGGCTTCCCTGGTGGTGCAGATGGTAAAGAAACCACCTACAATGCAGGAGATGCAGGCTTGCTCCCTGGATTGGGAAGATCCCCTGGGGGAGGGCATGGCAACCCACTCCAGTATTCTTGCCTGGAGAACCCCATGGACAGAGGAGACTGATGGACCACAATCCATGGGGTCGCAATGGGATCGAAAAGAGTTGGACACAACTGAGCAACTAACACTCTCACTGTGCTCTCACTCCTACTTAGGCCAAAGCAGTCCCTCCTAATTCTCTGTTCTGGAAAACACAGTTCTTGGAATTGGTCCAAGTATAAGAATAACTGTCTCTAATAAGATTTTCTAAAGATAATTCTTTGTAGCTCTATTTATTTATGGCTGTGCTGGGTCTTCATTGCTTCTCGTTGCCATGGCTTCTCTTGTTGCGGAAGACAGGCTTTAGGTGCCCAGGCTTCAGTAGTTGCAGCTTGCGGGCTCTGAAGTACCAGCTCAATAGTTGTGGTCCATGGGCTTAGCTGCTCCGTGGCATGTGGAATCTTCCCAGACGAGGGATTGAACCGGTGTCCCCTGCATTGGCAGGCAGATTCAGGTATCCACTGGGATACCAGAAAAGTCCTTTAATACTACTTTTGCACTCCAGGTCAAAGGCCACAGAGAAATCAACCAGCGGAGATCAATAGGTAGATTTTAAAATACCAGGAAGTTATAAGCCATTGTTCATAACATTGCCCAAAGGAATGAGTCACTGAACCGGATGCTGAAATGATGACAAGGTAGCTCAGGGTGTGTAGGGAGATCATTACGCTCACTGCGATCCCTCAGCACTCCAAACTGAGCTGCCATGGGCTTGCTCCCTGAGCTGCTGCACTTCCTCTCCTGGGTACTCGGTCAACAGCCTCAAGTGCCTAGTGATGTAGAGGGGAGCATTTCCAGGTACTGGGGGTGTGTCTCTGTTCTGAGATGTGATCTAGGAGAAGGTGGTGGAGGTGAGGGTTTCTCAGCTAGAAATGAGAAGACTCAGACCCTGGCTCTGGCTCTGAGGTTAATAGACTGCTTAGCCTTGAAATATGGGCTTCTTTACTTCTGAGCCTTGGTTCTCAGCATTTCAGTTATAATGTGTCTAGGTGTGGGTCTCTTTAGGTTAATCTCTTTGGAAATCTCTGGGTTTCCTGGATCTGGATTTCTGTTTCTTTGTTCAGGTTAAGAAAGTTTTCAGCCATTATTTCTTTTTTTTTCTTTTTATTTATTTATTTTTAATTGGAGGATAATTGCCTTACAATATTGTGTTGATTTCTGACATATGTCAACATGAATCAGTTGTTGGTATATGTAGGTCCCCTCCCTCATGAACCTCCCTCCTACCTCTCAACCTATCCCACCCCTCTAGGTTGTCATAAAAGATTGAATTTGAGCTTCCTGAGTCATAGAAAATTTTCACTGGCTATCTAATTTTACATATGGTAATATAAGTTGTTACTGAATTTTAAGCTAAATAATAAAGTTAAGATTCTAAAGCCTAGAGAGAACAAACCAAATAAATTTTCACCCTTTATATATTTTTGCTTTAATAAGACATATCTACCTGGCTATATATTTAGTTTAGTTATAGCTTCTCAGGCTTATAAAGTGCATCGTGTCAATTTTCTGTTATGGATTAGTGCATAGAAAACAACAGACTCTGTGTGAGAATAATGGAATAAGACCAAGAAATCACAAAAGACAAAAAATTGAATAAGAATCAACAAATTATCAGTTGTTTTTTAAAGTAAGCACAACTGACATTCATAAGTAAAGTATAGGATTTAAGAATTACAAAATAATCTTCCTATTATATTCAGTATCAGGAAGGTTCTCACACACTGGATCCAGGTGTGAAATCTTAAAACCCAAAGAAATAATGTGACATATTTATAAAGCATTCAGGGCTAAAATCTGAATATAGGCTTGGAAATATCTATTTTAAATCACCTTACCTGGTGAAACATAAATATATTAGCTAAGCATGGGATGAGATGGGAGAAGGGCATTGAAGCATGTTAATTGTCATGTGTCTAATCAATTGCCAGCCCAGGATTGATGCTCGGGACTGGTGCAGCGAGATTTCC
>ML664181.1:1463713-1518746 GCA_007570785.1 Antilocapra americana
AAAAAAAAAAAAAAGAAAGGAAAAAAAAAAAAACTTTCTATATCAGCCATTATTTCTTTAAAGAAGTTTTCTGCTCATTTCTCCCTCTTCTCATTCTGATACCTCTGTAATGCAAATGCTAGTTTGCTTGATGTTGTCTTCACTGTTTTTTTTTTCCATTTTGTTTTCTTTTTGCTTCTTTGATTGGATAAGGTCCTTTGCCCTGCCTCTGAGTTCACTGATCCTTTCTTTTGCTTCCTCTAGTATATTGTTGAATCCATCTGGTGATTTTTTTTTTTTTGTTTAGTTATTGCATTCTTCACCTCTGTGACATATATTTGGAACTTTCTAACATTTTCTACCTTTTTGTTAACATTCTCACTATGTTCATCCATTTTTCTCTCAAGTTTGGAGAACGTTTGTGTGACCATTATTTTGAATTCATTATCAAGTAATTTACTTATATTTGTCTCATTAAGGTGTTTTTCTAAGACTTTATCTTGTTCTTTCACTCAGGATATATTCCACTGTGTCTTCATTTTGCTAGACTCCCTGTGTTAATTTCTACACATTAGTTAGAATAGCTGCTTTTCCCGCTCTTAGAGGGTTGGCCTTGTGCTGGAGAACCTTATCACTTAACCATGCCCTTGGGTGTCTTTCAAACCTTTGTGACTGTCCACGCAACCTATTTTTAATATCTCCAAGTAGTTGAAGGTATGCCATGACTGCTCAGTGTTGACTGCGGTCAACACTTAGATGAGGCTGTCTGGAAGCCAGACCATCAGGTAGCAGCTTTGAAATAATGCAAATATATATGGTCCTGTGCGACCACACGTGTGAGCCCCACTGGCAGCTGCTCCTAGGGCTGCAGTTGCCAAAGCTAGGGCTCCAGGTGGGTACACAAGCTCCATTCTGGGTGAGGCTGATGAGCTGCAGTGAGGTGAGCTCCCGCTGGGTGCACAGGCTCTGTCTGGGGAGCCTGTTGAACTGCCATGAGGCAGAGGGAGAGCACAGGGATGGCACCCGCCCCTGAGGTCCCCTGCGAGCATGTCCATAGACCCAGGTACTCCCGCCTCGACAGCTGAAGCTTCAGGACAAGGAAGTAGGCCTCTGTCGTTCTGCTCTCTGTGCAGGGCACCAGTGGTGTAACCTTCTTGGAACATTCCCTCTGATTGCTGCAGTCCTGTGGGGCCCAGGAATGCAAGCCCCGGCCAACAGAGGACGGCAAAGGGGCATCTCCTGAGTGGCGGCTGCAAAAAACAGGGTGTAATCATAAAACCTGCAATACCTGACGAGTGTCAAAGCTCCCTGGCTCTCTGGCATTCAATGGAGGGCAAGCGTGCCGAGTGCCCACCCTTGGAGGTATCAGGAAAGCTCTACAGTCAGCTCTTGGATGTGTGCCGAATTAGAAGCCCCTCCAGCTGCAGCTATGAGGATTAGTTAAAAGGCCTCTTCCTGGAAAGACTGAGCTCCTGGGTCTGTTGCCTCTTGCTGTGCTCTGGGGGTGGTAGCTGTTTAAGTATTATTTGCTATTGGTGTCAGTCTTGTGGCACCTGGAAGCAAAAGTCCTGCTGGAGGTTAGAGCCAGGAAAAGCGCAGGTATCGCCTGGCAGCAGCCACAAAAAGCCAAGGTTCTGGAGAAGGGTGTGAGCTCCTCTCTGTAAGATGCTGTGATCTGGGGCAAGGCAGAGTATGAAGACTGTGTCCACCAGTCTCCATTTCCTGGGAGCATCTGCGCAGGTCCCTGTGAATGTTGCAGAGGAAAGCCCACCCCTCAAGCTGAATTGGCCTCCTTCTCAGAAAGATTGGAGTGTGTTTCAGCCTAAGGTCTTGACAGTGCCCTGGGAGCAGCGCCCGCCAAGGACTGCTCTTCCAGTTGTCACAGTCTCATGGGACCCGGGAACTTGAGACCCCTGGCCTACAGAGCCAGGGGACCAGGGGACCTCCTGGGTGGTGGCTGCAAAGAGTTGGTAACCAGGTACAGAGAAGCGCCTCTCCAGGAGACGCAGGCGTGGGGCTGTGGCACAGTAGGGAGTGGAGATGCGGCCACGCAGGCCAGACACACGTGCTGCTTCATCAGGTCTTTCCATTCTGCGGCACCAGGTGGTTTTATTTCTGTGAAGTGCATTCTTCCAAAAATTAGACTTGATGAATAGTGATGTAATGATATGTAGTAAGAGCTCCCTCTTACTTCACTAGGACACTCCAATGAAGATTATTTTCTTATGTATACATACATGCATATATACACACATGTATTATAAAGAATCCTAAAGAAAAAAGTATATATAGTTTATATTTTGAAATGACACGTCTGTACACATGTGGTTCCTTTGGTCGGACCGTCCTCTCAGCCATCCTTTGCAGGCTTGGTTTTAGGTTTGTGCAGTTTCTATACTCTTGTATTTCAGTGTTGCCAATGGTCAATAAAAGCTGTCCAGTTTGAGTGATCGTTTTACAGGAAGAATCATGGGGAGAAACTGGACAATCAACTAGAAAAAATGAATTTCACATTCACTGAAAGAGTATGTGGTAGATGGTGGGGGTTTTGTTTGTTTCTTAAGAAGATTGTTTTTGTTTTTTGTGAACTTATTTTGAATTCAGCAGGAGCTGTTATCTTTAGCCTCCAGTTTACAACAGGTGTGTGAAACACAAATGGTTTTCATTTCTGTGAAGTGTAGTGTTCAAGTTTGAACGGAGTCTGTAGAACTGAGCACTGTGCTGCCTTCTATGGGCTTTATGTTGGAGAGAACATTGTGATGAAGAACAAAATACTATGAAGTACTTAAAAAATAAAAAATATTGTAACTGGCTATCCAGTGAATTTCTTTTAAAAAGTTCTAATTATATACAATACAGACACAAAATACATTGTGAGCATTTTAGAAAAAGGAAAAAAAAAGTTTAATTGCTCATACATAATCTAGGAATATTAGTGATAACATTTTAGTTTTTAAAGGAATTTTTTTCTTTGCTTTATTCATATCACATAATATAAATTTCTATAAACAATACTATAAGTCTTATTTTGAAATATGAAGTTTACAATATTTCAGTGATATTTTTATGTGGTTAAGTATTGACCTACAACAAATTTTAATGATTGCATACTTCCTTCATTGTAAGAAAATACCATAAAATATTTAGTGAGTCCAGTTTTGGATTTTCAAATGGTTTTGAATCATTCACTATTTAAGCAATACTTTAATAAATATTGTGCACACATACTTGGGGGTATACATGTCATTTTTAACATATAATTAAATTTTTTTCCAAGCAGAATTGATGAGTGTTCAAAACATGTAAGATTTTTTTGACACCTACTGTCAAATTACTCATCACAGGGGCTGTGTACCATTTATATCTCTACCACTAGTAAATAGACGCCCACGGGCCTGCAGCATGCCCAACACTGCTGTGTGTGTTTGCTTTTCCACATTATAGGGAAAGTTGTCTTCTACTGATTCTGTGACAAGACTCATTTTTAGCTGATGCTTTGGAGTCCTGAAGTAACATGAAAGAAGACAAAAAAAAAAAATCCAACAGGCTGGCAGCAACTTAGATTTCCTTCTCTTTATAGGATCAAAAAGCTAGATTCACATACAGTTTCCACTGCATTTTGTACCACAAAATACTTTCCTCTGAAACCCTAGGTGACTTCTAGGGAGATTGAGAGGGTAAAAGGGAATCATTAAGAAAGCAAAAATAGAAATAGTGCATCTGGGAAGACAGAAACAGAAACCAGGAAGCTCTCCAGGTCTCTGCGTGCCGGTGTGGCACCAGCAGCTGGCAGCAGGGTGACCCCTTGAACAGAGGATGGTCCCAGGGAAACGGGGCTGTGGAAAGAGAGCTTTGCTTTGTATCTGAATGCAGTCCTGGGGTGGGAGTGGGGAGAGGGCCAGTCTTGCCTGAGAACAAGTTTCTCCCAACAGGCAAGAAACATGGACTTTGAAAAAGAAAACATTTTTGGTTATAGTAAGTTCTATTTATTGTCCACACAGGTCTGAGATCAGAAGTGCAAAACTCTTACTTGTTTTAACAGTTCTTCCCAGAACCCTATGTTTTCCTTATCACCATCCTAGATAAAATTCCCCAGAGACCTGGGCTTCCAGGAGCATGGCTAGAGGGCAGTGGGGCTGTGAAGGCATGCATCGGTAGGATATTGCACGTGGCTGTTAGCTCATTATTTCTCTGTCCCTCTTGGTCTTATGGACCCCAGTTCTCGAATTTTATTTTGTCAATCTCAAGTGAGTAAATAATTCAACCTCTTCTCTCTCTGCTCTCCCCAGAAAGAGGTTTCTCTCTGTGAAATGATTAACCACATTCCCCCTTACAGCCTTCGGTGTGTGGGTGGGTTCCTCGTCCTGGATGGGGCTCTGTGAGATAAGTTTCTTTTCTGCTTTGTGATGTGTGAAAAAATGGAAAATGAGGTCTTGAGAAAGAGAGCACAACAGGGGAAGGAAAATCGAGTCACCGAGGAAGTTTCCAAGAGCTTTTCCTTCCATCTATCTTTCTTTTTTGAATGGGAAAGTACTCACGTTCCCTGATCAGAGTTTCTATTTAAACCTGAGTTTAAAACCTCTTTAGGCTTTCCTGGTTTCACTGTGGAAAAGAAAAGAGAATGCATGAATAGAATAGTCTCTCTTAAAGTTTATTTTTGTTAGAGGACTATCACTTTAAGCCATTGTGACAATAGGGTCTGATGAGGACGCCGGGCAGGCTCTGGCACCCTGGCCAGCTGGCCTGGGACCCCTGCGAGGACCGGCTCACCCACCCATAGAGCTCACTCGACTGGGTCTAGTCCACCTGCCCAGGAATCTCCCTCCCACCCCTGAGCCACTCTTACCGAGTGTCACTGTTTGTGTGACATTCAGCTTTAGAGGAATAGGGAGGAGATACTTGGGGTACTTGGTTCCAAACAACGAACCCCGGATATTGTGGAAGGAGGGGACATTAGGGGCTAGTTATCATTAATATGGATGCTGGGGGCCCGGGGGGGGTACTTTGCCTCCTTCCTCCACTGCTTCCCTCAGTCCCAACCCCTCCCTCTTCCCTGAAGGCTGGGGCCCCTCAGGAAGCCCTCAACGTGTCACAGCCACTTTCTTCTGGCCATTCTGGTTATATTGGGGAGAAGGGTGTGGGAGGCACAGACTGAGTGTTTGGGACTGACAGGTACACACTACTGTATATAAAATCGGTAACCAACAGAGACCTACAGTAGAGCTCAATGTTCTATAATGACTGAAATGGGGGAATATCAAAGAATAGATTCACATATATAAGTAAATCACTTTGTTGTACACCTGAAACTAACACAGCATTGTTGATCAACTATACTCCAATATAAATTAATTTTAAAGAAAGATTCCTGGGCCCAGAGTCTGAATAACAAGTGCATCTTCCCCGAGAGCTGATGGCAAGACCTCCTTCTGGAAGCCCCCGTGGGAGCGGCCTTGCTGACGCTTGGCGCCCTCTCCTAGGCTCAGCCCTTACGACAGCTCTCTGTCAGGTCAGCCCTTGGTACAGAGTCAGTTCACAGGGTTAGAAGTTATAGCCCAGCTCTCTGCTGTGTGTCTTTAGGAAGTCACTTACACTCCCTGGGACTCAGGTCCCTCATAAGAGAAACGCTGACCAGTAAGCCTAGCTAGAGGACAAGGTCCAGCGAGCGACACGGTGTCTGCGAGCTCTCCGCCTGAGCTGGTCTTCTGCCGCAGCTTCATTATTGTTATTATTAAGCCTTTTCTCACTTGATTCATATTCCCAAGATAAATATTTCTTGGCTAGACTGTGGAGTTACAGTTATCCTATGTGACAGCCATTGGTTTGAGAAAAAGCCTGCTTGCAGGATCGCCAAGCTCAGAAAAGCAGTGCCACGCTGGAGGCGGTTTCTCCCCCTGCCCCCTTCCATGGTGCCTTCACTAGGCAGGGCAGGGGAGGCTGGGTGCACCATCCAGCCACGGCCACCACTCGTTTGGCCCTGCGGGGAGTGTGGACTAGAGGAAAAACATGAGTACACCTCAGTATGAATCCTGGCGGGGAGGATTTGGCCAAACTTTCTGCCTAAGGAGACTGACTACCTATATTAGCTTCCAGGGCTGCCTCAGAAAATTGCCACAAATTGGATAGATTAAAGCAACAGAAGGGCATCATTCCGCACTCCGCAAACCAGAAGTCCAAAATCAAGGTGTTGGCAAGGCCACTTCTTTGTTCCTCCAGCTTGCTGGCCACTCCTGCCGGCCCGTGGCTACACTGCAGCCTCCGCCTCAGCGGCCAGGAGGACCTCCGGCCACTGGGGGTCCTTAGGGACCCTTGTCAGCTCCTGCATTCGCACCCTCCCACGTTGGCTTCCAAATGAATAGACTCAGGAATCTTCTCTGTTCATCCAACAAGAGTTAAATTTCTACATTATTGTTATTTAACTTTTCCCCACATCCATTATCTTTTTAAAAAGGAAAATTAATACTGGTTTGTTATATAAGGATTGAAATTATGGAAAAGCAAACGAAAAGAGCAGCGCAGCATTGCTGTGATGGCTGAAGAGCGATTTCCCGTCTGATGTGTGGTCTGTGTTCCCACCAAGCAGCCTTTAGCATGACCTGGACCATCTCTAAGGCACCAGAGCCACAGCTGTGCTCCAAAGGAGGGACACGTGGGCCCAGGGCATCAGAGAGGAGCTGAATGCAAATGCTGCTGCCCAGCCAAGCCTGTCCTCCCCCTTCCTTCCCACCGACATGGGTCCTGGGCATGCTCAGTGTGCCCCAAGGACATTTTTCAAAGTATTTCAGCAAAAGAAATATCACTCCAATTAAACAAAAATAAATGACACTACCATTGAATCAGATACACTGTACATTCACTTAGGACCGTGTTAGCCCAGGAATCTTTCATAATGAAAGAAAACTAGGAAACTTGATAGTTGTTACCATGAACGTTCACATAACTGTTTAACTGGCATTCAGCTTCCTCAAAGAATCATGGTAGGAAGGACAGGCAGCTAATGGCATTTGGCTTTGTCATCCTTGAAAAAAGGTCACTTAAGACACAAGCTTGCTTACAATTGCTAAAACTTTCACAGGAACATTGCCTAGGAGCCACTGAGATTATATAACCACCTTAAAAAGTTTTGTAATCTGTTAAAATTAGTTATAACTGTGAGTTCTAAGAAAAGATGGCTGATTTCAAAAATAATCTTGACAAAGGAAAGACAGAATTAATAAAGAAAAATATTGATTAATTTTGCCAAAAAATATTTTAAGCTTTTACTTAAAAAATGGACACAGCCAGAAGATAAACAATATACTGGGGAAATTTTGCAACACACAGTAGATCACAGGCTTCTTTCTTTACTATGCAAAGAGCTGTCATATCAGTAAAAAAAGAAAAGGTGAATAATTCTACAGAAAATAGTATATCAACAGCCAGTTCATAACATAAAAATGTATACAGCAACCAAACATGGGAGAGATTTCTCAATTACACACATAATTAAAGACATAAATCAAAATAACAATGCAATATAAATGGTCATTTTTGTCAACAATGACATCAAATAAAGTTTGATAAAATCCAGTTTTGATGAGGGTTACCCGGAAGTCTCCTGCAGTGCTGCTGGGAGGGTAAATTGTTATGATAATTTTGGTGGGCAATTCCTGCCAAATTTCAAAAGCAATATTCTTTTCAAGGCCAATCCATACACCCCATGGATATGTATTTTTAAGTAAATATCATCTATCTGTCTATGTATCTATCTGCAGATATCTATGTCTAAGACTGTTTATCGCAGCACTATTTGTAAGGCTGAAAAAAAGAAGGGGGAGAAGAAATCTCCTAAGATAGAAGACTAGATAAATCGCTGCATATCTGTGTCATGGAGCATTTTGCAGCTATTAAACAGAATGAGGTAGATCTAAATGGGACCATACGGAAAAGTCTGCAAGTCATATCATTAAGTGAAAAAGCAAGACTAAGAACCGTATATATGTGTGTGCACATATATACTGTGTGCATATATGTATATACAACATATATATAGATGTATAGTTATAATGATTTCCTCTGAGTATAATTTTGATGGACGTATATCATCTTTGAATACTGGAAATCTGTTAAAGCAGGCAGGGTCTAGAGTAAATGGAGTTTGTTCTGGGATCCAAGCTGCCTTCCCCTGAGTTAGCACTAAACACAAAGTTATCTTGTCAGCTCAGAACTCCAGGAGGTCACCGGCTGGGAGTGGGCCCTGTTGGGTTGTTTCAGGTGATGGGAATTTGAAGCACACATCACATAACTTGTAAGGGTCAGCTTCTTGTAAGGCACCAGTTGGAGGGTTTCACTTTGACCTAGGGGAGCATCTAAACCTGACGGACGAATGAGGCCGAACCACATACACCCAGGTGAGTTTCACTTCAAAACCATTGAAACGGGTTTGGACCCACCCAGCAGCAGGAAGGTAAGACTAGGTCCACATACCACCCCCCACTGCCTGGCTGAGCCTCTCTGGTTTTAGACATTGAGGGAAGGGACGTGATTGGGTACCTTTGTCCTTTGGCTTCTGGAGAACAACTTCTAGTATGCATATTCTGTCTTGCCCTTCTTCCAACACAAGCGTCATGGAAGGGTTGTTAGTCTTCCCAGGGCATGGTTGCTGAGGTTCCACCAACACTGCTTGAGAACTGAGGGGGGACTTCAGCAAGCACATCACACACTGAGGGCTTGGGAGAAATCTCTCCTTTAAGAAATATCAAATTTGCAGAAATTTATTATTTAATTCTGTTCTGTATCCTTGTCAGTCTCCATGGAAAGTGCTTATCTTTGTTCTGAAAGGCAAGGAACATTATTTCCCATGAGCAAATCAGAAATAACCCTAAAAGGTATGATGCAAGTCACTTCCACATGGAAGATGGATTGTCTTTGTCTTATATTGACTTATAGAATTTTTAAATGATATTTTATTTGACATGAAATTTGCTTGCTTCAAAATGTTTGAAAACTGTCAAGTCATAGTTAAGTCATGATGATATATTTAGTTGTAATATAAATCCAGTATAAAAAATTTCTACAAGCTAGAACCTTGCTTTTTTTGTTTTGTTTAGATATTTATTTAGTTTCCTTCTGTCCTCTTCCCACCACGGCCTGCTTGCTTGCTTCCTTTTTCCTTCCTTGCTTCCCTCCTTCCTTTAGTCATACCCTGTTGCCTTTCTGTTGTCTGAGGACACATTCTATATCTACTCCAAGTCAAAGGATCCCCAGTCATTCACACCGTCTTCCTTCCTAAAACAACCCAGCTGTGCTTATGGAACACATAACCGCTCCCGGGAATGTCTCAGTTAAAGTGTAGCAAAGTACCCCTTTGCCAGGGGCTGGTGTAGGAGAGAATATGTGATCCAGCATTCACCAGTGAGATCTGTGGGGAAGTGAGCTGAGGGCCACTCAAAACAGTTTTCCTCCCTGATGGAGAGAAATGGTGGAGGAAAAGGTCTTTTGCTCCTCTCCCTTGAAGGGATATGGTCCTCGCAGCCACGGGAGGTGCCATCTTTCCACATTAAACGATGAACACTCAGCAGAGGTGCCGGCGTTGGAGGACAGCAAGAGCCCGTCTGCAACACTGTGTGGCTGAAGCACTTTGGACCCAGCCATCTCTGAGCTTGGTAAGTAAACCAAGAACGTCCTTGTACTTTAAGTCAGACTTTTCTACTACTTTTAGCCAAAAATCCACTTAATGTGTACACAGGCTTAGAAATCAAGTGGGGCAACCTATTAAATTAAACAGAAAAGTAATAATGTTAATTATGGAGAGCTTTGGCTCCGGCAAATTGAACTATCAGCCCTGCTGGGAGGAGTGAGGGAGGGACTTCCCGGGGAGGGGGGAGGGGAAGGAGCAGGGACATGAGGTGAAGGATGAAGGAAGGGTGAGGAGTAGCCCAGCAGGAGGTAGGGGGACCTGGTGTCCTGGAGGAGGGAGGGACTTACAGGGAAGGAGGAGGCACAGGTATGAAGGACTCCCCATGCCCGTGAAGCAGGTATGGTTTATCCTCTGGATGATGATGGACACGTGCATGTACATGTGTGTGAACACTCAAACACGCAGACACACGCTCTCCTGCCTAATAAAGCCTCCAACTTGCCTTTGTCCAGCTTCCTGGGGAAGACCCCCAAATCCTTGCAACCTCCCCACTGATTGGAGTGACTCTGCGGTTCACCATAGGTCACGCTGATCAAGTGACTCCTGGTGGGCCCCAGGGATCCAGCCTCAATCTCCTGCATTGGCAGGGAGATTCTTTACCACTGAGCTGTCAGGGAAGCCCTTAAGCACCACTCAGCAGCTATTAAATTCCCACTGGGGTAAATGAGCTGAAAGATAGAAATCAGCACCTGGGAATCTTTCACATCACTTTCCTTAGAGAACACTCTTGCACCCTAACACCCCCTCTCAGCAGGAGGGCAGGTGGTGTCCCCGCTGCAAGGCTGGCAGAAGATGGAGTATGAGAGGTAGCAGGGGTACAGTGGCTGGCACAGCTCTCTGCACATCGAGGGAAATCACTTGGGCGTTTGGGGTGGAGGGTGAGCACCTATGGCAGAACTGGCTGGCCTTCCGTTAAAAGCTTTCACTTGGTAATTGTGGGATAAAATTTCTGAGCCCTATTTTACATATGAAAGAGATGAGGGTCAGCATTAAGCAACTGTGATGAGGTCACTCAGATACAAACTTGCAGGAATGAGACATTTTGTTTGCCTGACACCCACGGCAGTAGCCCGGCTTCCCAAGGGCACCCACTACCCAGCCCCTGCAGGGCTGTCCTGCAAAGCAAGCTCCAGCCCCACTCACCCTCTCTCACTGCGTCCCCCGGGTGAACCCTCTCTGGCCTGGCTTTCTTCTTCTAGAATGCAGTGGTGATCTTATATGCCTCCTAGGATCACTGTAAAGGTTTAAGGAACGCAGTGTCCACAGCGTCTAATCCGGGCCTGACACACGGCTGCCCCGTGCTGCAGGTGATCGGCCTGGGGGCGCACAGAAGAGGTGCCTCTGCTTCCTGAAGACAGGACAGAAATGCTGCCTTCGGGGTCTGACTCCCAGCACCCAGTCCCAACCATGCCCCTCCCATCCAGACTGCGCAGGGGGCCTCACAAACCTTCTAGAGCCTGCACTGTGGTTAAGGTGGTCGTTTCACACACTGCAGGTGGAGAGACAGATGAAGTGAGATCCGGGAAACTTAACCTGCATTGTGGAGACAGGGCGATGTGACAAAACCATTTAAAGTTACCATAGTTAATCCCCAAGTAAGCCTAATAAGGGCCATATGGGCTGGAAGACAGCCTTCAAAATTACTTCCAGGAGAACCATCATTTCCTACAACGAATATTAACAAAGAGAGTCTATGTCTGAAGTAGGAACATAAGTTTGTTCTGGTAACTGGACATTGTGTTTGGCTGTGGAGTGGTCGACTAAAGCGCCTGGGATGGAAGGACTCATCAAAGCCGAACCCCTCTTCCCCAGATTCTGGGCAAGCTGACACAGAGGAGCGAGATGACTTTGTTACTGTCGCTTGTGCAAAACCCAGCGGCTTCAGTTCTGACAGCTGTAAGCTAGGAACCAGACCACAAGCATGAGTGCATAAGCAGCTTAATTCTAATGTGCTTTTTATCAAGCCACTTTGTGCAGGCTTTCCCCTCAAATAACCGACACCCTCACATTTATAAGAAAATGTACGGGATAGAAGGTCCTTTCAAGAGCCAGGCTAGTGCCCTGTGGGCAGCATGCTGCTCTGCCTCTGGGTGTGAGGTGGCGGGAACGAAGGGGAAACCCCCCCCACCCCCCGTGGGGCCTCTTGGAATTTCCACTCCCTGGAACACACAGGGACATGGGAAGTCAAATGTGTGTGCTCAGCCAGAAACTAGAAAGAAAAAGAGGCAGCAGAGGTTTGATTGGACGTATCATCATGACATTTTCCACCGTTGGCTAAAAGGAAGACCATCGACCCTGGATGCACACGGAGAGAAGCTTGGACGCACGCGCCCACCTCCCAAGACTCAAACACAACTGTCTACACTTCCACTCTCTCAACAGATCTGTTACGTTTAAAGGTTCTTAAAACTTTGCTTAGAAAGTGAGCCTGTAGTGTGGGCATCGATTGATGTTTCTATTCTGACAATTACAAAATACTGTTTCCTGTAGTTTCTACCCTAACAGACGCCAGCTATCTTTCTTTACAACCTACTTATATGTTTTTCTTTTGAGGAAACTATTGAGACAAATTAAAACAACTTTTAGGAAAGAAGCCCAAGTGGAAGTTTCATGTTTGTTAATGTGCATGTGAATTCATTCATTTTTTCTTGTTATTGTTAGTCATCTTACAGATACGGGATCACAGTCTTCACTTCCTTTTGTAATGTAGCTCTTTCAGCTCTGGGAATTACAAACTTGACAATTTTTACCAGTTTCAGAAAAAAATGGGTTTCCTTTCTTATCAGAAAGCATCCTCTCTCCCCAGATGCCACTCTACATATTTCAGTAACTGAAACTGAGGCCTTCGATGCAGTGGGTAGAGAAGCTAGCGGCTGACCCAGTGGCACACTGTCAGTTGTTCCTTATTCCCTCAGCGGAGCAGCTCCGTCCCCAAGGGCAGGATGCTTGTGCTCTGACTTCACCAGAGCTGTCCACCTGGAGGTGCAGGCATTCTGAGGACCCTGCTGGAGGTCGCCAGCCACTTCGTGGTGTCTTTGGCAGCTCTGTTAAATTCTTTTAGAAGTTTCTCATCTCCCTTCTCAGGAAAGGTCAGTCCTTGCTTCACATTTCTTGTGGCTCTTGTCAAGGTGAGCCCTTGGGTGTGCTTCTAGGAGTGCCCGCTCTTCCTCCTCTGTCACCGCGCCGCCCTGACCGCTCAGCTGCAGCGTCTCACAGAGCTACGTGGGGCCATGGGGGAGTGGACGCGAACCTGGGCGCCTCGCTAGCACCCTCGAGTAGAAACACCACCTCAGAAGGCAGAGGCAGTAAGCGCACCTGGTTCACTTGGGAAAGACATGAGCGCAATGCTCTGCTCTGAGGGAAAGCAGGAGGCTTCCTAAATGGAGATGAGCCATGTGCTTCTTCGACAGGATTGCCAGACGTCTTCAAGCTAGTCTAGTACTAATATTTCATGACTTTGATTGCGGAGCCCAGAAGCCAGCCCCCATATGAGAAAGGAGGCAGCCTCCTCTCGCCTGTTTCTTTGGCACGCCAGTGCCTAAGGTGCTCAAGGTCAACAGCGTCTGTTGGGTGGGGAGGTGGTGGAGGCCGTGGCAGACCCAGGCTGGCAGGACACTGTGCCGATTCAAGTGGACTAGATAGCAGCAGCGTGAGCTTACGTGTCTCAGAAATTGAAATGAGGCTGTAAACGTGCAGTTTTCTCTCCACACATTCTGGTCCAAAGTAAATCACAGTAAAAGCATGTACGTCTTTATATGTTAAAACTCTCGGGTGTGACGGCGCTGCTGTGGTCGTGGTGGAGAGTGTCCTTGTTCTCAGAGAGGACAAACCGAAGTCTTCAGGGGTGAAGTGATCCGGTTGTGCAACTCACTTCCAGATGGTTTGTCAGAGGAAGAGACGGAGAACACAGATACCGCCAACTGTTAACAATTGATTGATCCAGGGCGAAAGGTAAAATAGGTGTTCCTTTGTATTTCCTGCGTGTTTGACACTTCTTTTAATTGGAAAAAATACTTATGAATAAATATAACTAAAAAGAGGACTTATGTGAAAAATGTATAAAATAATATTTAAGGATGTATGTATATCTGAATATGTGAGAAAAGTTACCTAAGAGTGAGCAGCTGTGAAATACTTTTTTCTTGTGTCTATATTTTTAAACTCATTCATTTTTGTTAATTAGGAAGGATATTAACTTAGGTTGTAAAAAGGAAATGTAGACAATTCACTCCTTTATTCCTTTATTTCACATTTGCTCAGGTAACTCACCATGCTGGGCCCAGAACAGTGGCTGCCCTCCGCGCCCACTCCCCAGTCCCAGCAGCGTGTAGGGCTTGACAGGAGAGAAGCGGGCGGGGGGGTCCTGGAAAGGAGCACATGTGGATGGTCTCGAGGACGCTGACCTGTCAACGCAGGGCTCCAGGCTGGAGGGGGCAGACTCAGACTAGGAGTGGGGTCTGGGATCTGCAAGCTGCTCCAGCCTCCACGCTCCCCACTGAGCTGTGAGGTGTGGTTCTGCGACTCCGAGTGGTGGGAAGTGTGGAATCGCTGCGGAGAGAGGCCCCGGCCGCTGGTGGCTGCGTGGCTTAGGCATACTGCTTCACCTCCCTGAGCTTCGGCCTCTGTGTACGGAAGGTGAGAGGTTGGACTGGCAGTCTCCAAGGGTGCTTATGGGTCTGTTGTCATTGTCGCCATTGTTATAGTTCAGTCGCTAAGTCATGTGTCTTTGTGACCCCGTGGACTGCAGCAGACCAGGCTCCCCTGTCCTTCACTATCTCTCAGAATTTGTTCCAACTCATGTATATTGAGTCGGTGATGCCCTCCAACCATCTGATCCTCTGTCACCCTCTTCTCCCGCCTTCAATCTTTCCCGGCATCAGGGTCTTTTCCAATGAGTCAGTTCTTGGCATCAGGTGGCCAGAGTATTGGAGTTTCAGCTTCAGCATCAGTCCTTCCAATGAATATTCAGGACTGATCTCCTTTAGGATGGACTGGTTGGATCTTCTTGCAGTCCAAGGGACTCTCAAGAGTCTTCTCCAACATCATAATTCAAAAGCATCAGTTCTTTGGGGCTCAGCATTCTTTACGGTCCATTTCTCCGTCTCTCACATTCATACATGACCACTGGAAAAACCATAGCTTTGACTGGATGGACCTTTTCAGCAAAGTGATGCCTCTCCTTTTTAGTATGCTGTCTAGGTTGGTCATAGATTTTCTTCCGAGGAGAGAGCATGTGTGCACCCCACCTGTGCACCATAGTCCCCTCTTTCTTCCAGCCTGGTCCTTTCTTCCAAGGTAAACCCTCAGAATGTAAGCCCGTGAGGAGCCTAAGGATCTTCAAAACTGACAGCTGTCCCTGTCTCTCAGGTCAACAGCCTCCCCCAGGAGAATCTGTGATCAGCTTGCCTGCCCCTTTTCACTGTGCATGCTGGTGCTAAAAGGGAATTTCCTTTTAGGGAATCAGATAGCCATACCAAACAGCACCACACACACTTGGCACCTCACATGATGGTATTCAGAAATCTCTCAAGTTGCTCTGATTAATTCAGAAGCAGAACCTTTCTCCAAAGATGCCAGAAAACAGACAAAAGGAGAGGCTTCTGCCTGGTTCTCGCCCAGCTCCCCTGCTGAGAGGGGAAGAGAAAAGGGCGGCTGGAGTGGAGAAGGCAGTTGATCAGGAAGGCGTTTGGGGGCTTTTGAGGTTGTACTTTTGGCCATTAAGGGAGTGTGATTCCTCTTCCTTCTTATCACATCAATTAGTTCCTTTCTTCTCCGAGAGCTGGGATTAGACTGTGAGCTTCCCAAGCACTCCTTCCTCTCTGAGACAACATGGCCTTGAGACAGTCTGGGTTTTGAGGTCAGACAAGCCTGGATTTGAGGCTTCCTTCAGTGTTAAGCTGTCAATAACTTGACCACTGTTGCGCTTCTCAGCTCATTTCAGGCTCCAGTACAGTGGCCACAGCCCATGCCCCCCACACCCCCACCCCAACGGGCATGCCCTGCTTGCAGGTGGTTATGACACATGAAGCACAGCATCACTTCCAGTACTTGCAATCTGTGTTACTAGCCCAAGGGAGAGCAGGGACCAAGAAGGGGGTTTCCTACAACCAAAGAGACGGTATAACGTGGTGGGGTTTCTACAGGATCATCGATTAGGTTAATCCTGCCCTTTGGCCATTTTCTCTCCCCTCGCCCAGTCACCACAGTCAAAGATGAAAATCTGTATGTATGGCGTTTTGCATAGAATTCACCTTCTCAAAACTCTCTGGAGCTAGTCATCGTATTCTTATTCAGCGTATGGAAACTGAACTGAGCCTCAGGGAGCAATTAGGGGCAGAATCCAAATCTGAATCCAAGCCTGGGTGACTGAAACTTCTCTTCCTTCTCACACATCACATGGCGCTGCAGCACAAGCCTCTCATCCTCCCGAGGAGGCAAACTGGGAAGCTGGCACTTTCTGAAAACCCATGACCCCGGCCGCCCCGGGTCCCTCCCCTGTGCCTATTCCCAGGCTCTGAGGTCCCCACTGCTCTGTCTCAAAAGACACCCTCTCCACCCTCCTTGCCTGCCTGAGGCTCCTTTTCCTCCTCAAATTTAACCAAATCCTACATTCCTGAGCTCTGTGTGCCAGGCACTTTGCTAGCCTCTACAACAGATGCAAAGATAAATAAGAAATAGTCCCTCTTCCAGCCTTAGTCAAAGGAAAGACAGTCTTAAGTAGGAAACATGGCAGAGAAAGATAAGGCTTTAAGAGAGGTGCAAAGGGCCAAGGCATTAATCACAGTAACTGTGTGTGAGGATTTATTCGACAAGAAACAGACTAAACACAATAAAATACCATTGATGGGGGTCATGTACTCAGAACTTTGCATTTGTTAGGAAGAAGGAATTCATAGGGCCCGATCTCCATTTCAGGCCTGTTCATGCTGATCATGCTCGGGCACCTCTCTAATGGACTCTGAACTCTGTGCCTAGTGCCTGTGGAAATTACAATGGAGGGATAAGACCCCCCTCTGGACAGGGGAATCTGGAAGATTATATCCAGGATACTCAACACCTAAGAGAAAACATGCACTAATCACCCCTGGCTCCGGACAGGTCATAAACTTTCTAATAGTAACCTTGGGCTTATCGACTATTAACTATTTGGAATGTAACCTCGGGCTATTGATTATTGACTGTTTGAACACATGATACTTGAATGATGGCATTATTGTGATTGTATTTACCTTTCCTTTGTTGATGTAAGTTTCAGGTGATTTGGGGTGGTGGGTTTAGTCACGTACACATGGGTATAAAAGATCCTCACAAATGCTGGTCGGGGTCCTTGGCTAAGAGGAGACTCTGCCTTGGGCCCGCCGGTGTAATAAACTGCACTTCACTATCTGCATTGTCCTTCTGAGTGAGTTTGCTTCCCGGAGCGCGAGACTACAACAGTTAATTCTCATCCTCATAGAACTTCTCTAAAAAAGATACACCTGTCCTCGTTTTCACAGGTGAGAAAATCAAATTATAAAGAACTGAAGTCCAGACAATTTAACTATGACCACGCAGCTAGCAATGGTTGGACCTAAGATGGAAGAGAAGTTATGACCAACCTAGGCAGCATATTAAGAAGCAGAGACATTACTTTGCCAACAAAGATCCGTCTAGTCAAAGCTATGGTTTTTCTAGTAGTCATGTATGGATGTGAGAGTTAGACTATAAAGAAAGTTGAGCACCGAAGAATTGATGCTTTTGAACTGTGGTGTTGTAAAAGACTCTTGAGAGTCCCTTGGACTGCAAGAAGATCCAACCGATGTATCCAAAAGGAAACCAGTCCTGAATATTCTTTGGAAAAACTGATGCTGAAGCTGAAATTCCAATACCTTGGCCACCTGCTGCCAAGAACTGACTCATTTGAAAAGACCCTGATGCTGCGAAATATTGAGGGCAGGAAGAGAAGGGGATGACAGAGGATGAGATGGTTGGATGGCATCACTGACTCAATAGACATGAGTTTCAGTAAAGTCCAGGAGTTGCTGATGGACAGGGAGGCCTGGCGTGCTACAGTCCATGGAGTTGCAAAGAGTCAGACACCAATGAGCAACTGAACTGAACATTAAGATTTAAAAGCTGTCTTTCTGGTGGCTGAAACAGCCTGGTTCCCATTATCCCGCTTCTCACCCACCATCCCGTTTCACTCCCATTCTGAGGGAATAGCTTCTCTGTGGCCACCCAGCTGCTAAGCTCTGGGTTTTGGATCTGCCTCTGGTGTCCTGTCCCCAAGTCTGTGGTTCTTTCCTGGGACAGAGCAGCAAGAGCCACTGGCAAAGGCCCTGGAGAAAGTGTGCCTTGAAAGGGACTTAGTAAAAACTCAAGAGTGTTTGCGTGGAGAGAAGGCAAGTGTATTCCAAAGAAGAGAACTGTGTGAGCTGTGGTTGGGCAGGAAGAGCACGAAGGACACGCCCGGGGCCTGGAGAAGGTGGGAGGGGACGTCACCCTGTGGACCGCCTGCAGCGACCCACCTGATTGCAAGGCTTGGGGGTGGACCTGAGGTCAGAGCTGCGCCGGTGTGGGTGTGTGGAGGGGCCGCAGTCCTGGGAGGGTGGAGAGCAAGGAGCTTCCGAACCAGGACAAAAATCACAGGAGTGGGAAGCACGGGGAGAGGCTTCCAAGGAGAATCTGCAGGACTCAACTGGTTCTCTCACGTCAAAGGGAGAACTGGGAGGCTGAGGTTTCCAGCCTGCATGGAGAAGACATGGCGTCAACACTGCCTGGAATGGAGAAGTCAGAGAGGATTAACAAACTGTCTGACTTTGAGGCCACAGAGTGGCTGACGGAGAGCTGCATGCAGACGCTGTCTGATCACCAGAAGGTGAGCGTGGAGCTCAGGGTGGAGGGGGTTCTGAGTCACCTGCAGGGGAGTCGGGTGAGGCAGAGATTCTAGGGCAGAGGGCCTCCTACCTGAATGGGCCCAGTGTCACTCAGGGGCTCTGACAGGTGCTGGACACACAGCGCCTATGTAACACACACCGTTTCTGCCCCCGTAGGTAATATTTGCAGAGTCCTCTTCTTTTTTGTTGTGACAAATTCAATAAAGACTTTTACTATACAATATTGTGTTGGTTTTGTCATACATTGACATGAATCTGCCATGGGTATACATGTGTTCCCCTTCCAGAACCCCCCTCCTACCTCCCTCCCGATTCCATCCCTCTGGGTCATCCTGGTGCACCAGGCCTGAGCACCCTGTATCATGCATCAAACCTGGGCTGGAGATTTGCTTCGCATATGATAATTTACATGTTTCAGTGCCGTTCTCCCATATCATCCCACCCTTGCCCTCTCCCACAGAGTCCAAAAGACTGTTCTATACATCTGCGTCTCTTTAGCTGTCTCATATACAGGGTTCTCGTTACCATCTTTCTAAATTCCATATATATGCGTTAGTAATACTGTATTGTTTTTCCTTCTGGCTTACTTCACTTTGTATAATAGGCTCCAGTTTCACCCATCTCATTAGAACTGATTCGAATGTATTCTTTTTAATGGCTGAGTAATATTCCATTATGTATATGTACCACAGCTTTCTTATCCATTTGTCTGCTGATGGACATCTAGGTTGCTTCCATGTCCTGGCTATTGTAAACAATGCTGTGATGAACACTGGGGTACATGTGTCTCTTTCAATTCTGGTTTCCTCAGTGAGTATGCCCAGCAGTGGGATTGCTGGGTCATATGGCAGTTCTATTTCCAGTTTTTTAAGGAATCTCCACACTGTTTTCCATAGTGGCTGTACTAGTTTGCATTCCCACCAACAGTGTAACAGGGTTCCCTTTTCTCCACATCCTCTCCAGCATTTATTGCTTGTAGACTTTTGGATGGCAGCCATTCTGACTGGTATAAAGTGGTACCTCATTGTGGTTTTGATTTGCATTTCTCTGATAACGAGTGATGTTGAGCATCTTTTCATGTGTTTGTTAGCCATTTGTATGTCTTCTTTGGAGAAATGTCTGTTAAGTTCTTTGGCCCACTTTTTGATTGAGTAGTTTATTTTTCTGGAATTGAGCTGCAGGAGTTGCTTGTATACTTTTGAGATTAATAGTGTATCCATTGCTTCATTTGCTATTATTTTCTCCTATTCTGAAGGCTGCCTTTTCACCTTGCTTTTAGTTTCTTTGTAAGACATTCACTCATTTATTCATTTGGCTGCTCTGGGTCTTAGTTGCAGCACGTGAGATCTAGTTCTCGACCAGGGATCAAACCCAGGGTCCATGCACTGGGAGCACGGAGTCTTGGCCACTGGACCACCGGGGAAGACCCTGCATGGAGTCTTAAGGCATTGATCTAAAGAGATGAGAAATGTAAGGATTTCAGGACATACAGATGATGTTTCAATTGTTGCTTGCTTGTTGTAAATAACCACTTACTGCCTTTCAAGTCACACCAGATACACACTCATTCAATCTGTTAACTATGGTACTGACTCTCACCATAGATTTATTGGGCTGAGATGTGCCCAGTCTCCTTGTCCAACAGTTAAGAATGTGGACTGTGGAACCCTGGAGCTCAGAGCTGCCTTTCACTACAAATGTGATGTGGGGCAACTCACCCAGACATCACAGCCTGGCCTTCTCTCCTATAAAAGGGGGTGACAGATGCAGGCACCTCATTAGGTTGCTGCGCTGATATAACAACACATGTAACAACTGTTGGTTATGAGTTTTATCATTGGTTAGCCCTTGGGGGAGGGAGTCTTGAGAAGCTGCAGGAAGGGGTGCTGGTGAGTCAGAAGGTCATGAGCAGTTCCCTGAGTCAGGTCAGAAGCAACATGCCAGCCTGTGCTATTGCGAATGCTCATACTGATACCCACCTAGGCTGCCATGGCTGACAAGCAGAGGCCCCTTTTGAACCTTCTGGCTACGTGGTCAAGTTTTCAGTTTGGGGAATTACAATGATCTGTGGAAGAATTCCCCTTCCATTCCAGTTGGCCAGTGAACTGATCATTGTCATCATTTCCTATTCTTACTATTGGCCAAGAGTGGCCTCTGCAGAGTGGACACACTGTGCTCTTCACAGTGACTGGACAATCTCCCAAGAAACCCTATCAACTGCAAAACATGCCATCACAGCCTGGAAAGCTAATAAGTCAAGCTAACAGCCTGGCTTCTTTCTGACCCAGAACAATTCAGATAGCTGCCTGGGCTGGTGTGCTTCCCCTGCCAGACTGATCAGTTATTTCACGGCCTTGGTCAGGTTTTCTCCATCTGCTTCATTTTGCTCGTGCCTTATGTCTTGATCGTCACCCACAGCCTAATAAGCTGGTGTTTAGGGAGAATTTCTCATGTGTCAACACCATGCATAGTTCTTTGAAGCATAATCTCATTTAATCCTCACAGCATCCCATCTGAGGAAGGTACTATTTTCATGTCCGTTCTGCAGGTGGATGAATGGAGTTATATACCCAAGGACACATCGCTGCTGGTGGACATATTTGAAAATGATCTCAAGGCTTAAAACTGGTGAAGACTTGCACAGTCCATTTGAAATCAAGGAGAGAAGATAAAGCTGTGTGAAATAATGAGACAAAGACTATGAGGAGAATAGACATCAGGTCCAGTATGGGAGGCCAGGTGCTCATCTTAGAACTGGCAGGATGGGATTCTAATGGCTGAAGAGGGAGAGAAAGAAACACTACCTGGGGTGCAGGTGGAGAGGCAGACGTGGAAAATAGGGGTTGAGGAGGCAGAAAAAGTAAACATTTCGGTGAATGTGATACAGCAGGTGTCACTTTAGGAGCAAGTAGTGTGATGGTGCATTATTTAACGGGACCCATTTTCACTTATGAAAAAACAGAAAAAATATTGGCTATTCAAAACTAATGCTTATTTTTATGCATTCTAGGAAGACTGGGCACAAAGGTTGACACCAATGGGAGAATGTCTATATTTTCCCTGCATCTAGAGAGCTGGTTGGGGAGAAAGAAAAACCTGAGGTTTTCAAAGAATCTGCCAACCTCTCTGTGTTACTGAAGGATAAACCATTCGTTTTAGCAGAGGCATGACTGGGTATCTGACGAAGAGAGGGAAGGCCTGAGCGGAGGCTGAGGCAAGGCAGCCAGTCTGAGAGGAGCAAGAGTGGAGAAGAGGGCGGGGGGACGCCTGCCAGGAGGGCAGCCTGAGGGCTGGCCTCGGCCCAGGCTGGGCAGGTGACGAGAGCGGTGGCCAGGCCCCGACCGCTGCTGACCCGTCCCCGACCCGCAGAGCTCACAGTGTGAGCAGCATACCTGACATCAGGGGCCACGTGTGGGGTTTAGGACCCACAGAGGAACACGCTCCACTTTGGGTCTGTGGGGAGAGGGACGAGGGCAGCTGCGGGGCTGAGACCAAGCAGACTGTGAGCTCAGAGCACCCAGGAAGGGGACCCAGCAGTGGCGAGGGCAGGCCCTGCACCCCGTGGGATCACTCAGCCTCCCACAGAACGTGGGGTGCGGGGAGGGAGCTTCGAGCATCTCTCCAGGCCAGGGCGACCCCAGCTGGCGCCCGGCCCAGCGCGCACGCCAGCGTGGAAGACGGCCTTTCATGTGCGGTCACTGATACCATCACCCAAAGTGGCGGCCGCCTTGGTCTCGCTGTTTTTCCTTTTACCTGTCTCATCTAACAAAACGTCAGTTAGAAACAGGGAGTAACTGGCACTTTCATTATTTATGGCTTAGTTTCACGATGTATGTGGTCTCCTTCCCTTTCTCTTTTTACTGATCTCACCAATATGTGAAAATTCAATGCAATGTAGCTGTTTGCTCAGAGGTCAGTTTTGTGCTTTCCCCTTCCTCAGAGACAAGCTCCCTCGTGGGCCACAGAGAAAGTCCCTCCTGCTCTCCCTCTTTGCCTGTGTTCCTGAGGTCCCTGCTCGTCTCCACTTCCCTGGAGCCTCACCTTGCCCAGCCCTGCCCTCCCAGGACAGCTCTGTGGTTGCGCTTCTCACACACCTCTGCTGACAGTAGAGACAGCTCCAACCGTTCTGCAAAGTTCTAAACCATTGATCAGGCTCCCCACGCCTCCTTTACCACACACACCCAAACCTGAATTATTCTGAGAACTGTTGATTCAGATTTCAAATGAGGGACGTAAGTGGAGGAGAATGAAGCTAAAGATAGCTAGGCTCAGTTCTCAAAACTCAAAGGAAAATGTCACTGAAGTAGGTTATTATTGTCCCCACTTTACGGATTAGGAGCCGCCTCCACCTGGGAATGGGGACACAGAGGGCCAGAGGCTGCCAGGAAGCGAGGACACGAGGAGCCTGCCACCGGGCTCCCCGATCGAGACCCCCACCCTAGCAGCCGTGGTTTGATCACTCAGGCAGAGAAAAGCCCTCGCCTGGTGGAGAGCACTCGAGGTTTCTTCAGAGCTCCACTTCTAAAGAAGTTCTTCTAAGAAGACTTTCTTCTTCCTAGAGGGTTCTCAGCAGGGTTCACACATCCTGGTTACTCCGAAAAGGGCTCAGGGAAAGGGTCTGGTCAACTGAAACTAGCCAGGCTGCTAGTAGGGGTGGGGGCCTGGGAGAAACAGGCACGGAGGCCCCCCAGCCCTTTGTGGAACATGGGCTCATGTTCCTCATCTAGATGCAAGCCGAAGGGACACAGGGGCATCAGGTCAGCTGGTTCCCAGCTGGCCTCTGGGCTTCCATTAGGCATCTGGCTTGATGTCATTGCTACCTGACAGTGAGCAAGACACAAAGCCACTTTGGGACCATTTTAGCTTGTCTACCTTCTAACTAATTGATAGGGATTTTAAGTCTCAGAGAGGGAGGATAGGGAAGAAGCACCCAATTTTGTCTTGGGGGCACTGTCCGAGTCCCCTCCTAGCATGACCTTAAGCAAGTTGCCCTTCCTCTTTGACTGTGTTTTCAGATCTGTAAAACAGGGACCAACTGTCTCCTGGAGTAACTGTGAGCATTACATCAGGACCTGGAAAGACTCTGGGAGCAGTAAGGCATGCATTAAGTCATTTCATCTGTCAAGGACTGAAGGAACAGGGCTCAGACCTCGGGGCCTGTCTGAGGCATAACTGGGAAGTTTGTCCTTAGCTTCCCTTTTCTGAAAATTTGTTCCCACTCAGTGGTTTCTTCTGCCCACCTCAAGCACCATGAGTCCGGATATCTTGCCTACTGCACTGGCTGTGAAGAAAACGTCAGAAGAGATTGTTCCCATGTTCTGCCAGAGAAGGAAGAGCCCTGCTTTTCAAGGTGGAGTGTCTTTCTGAGTCGATGTGCAGTTATTGGATAATTAAGGCATATTTTCCAAGAGCATGATTTTTACTCCTTGATAAATCACTTTAAATTTTGTTTTTATATACTTGGAGATATCATGAAGTAAAATGCAGAGCTCATTACAATTTTAAAGATTAAAAAAAGGAAACTTGAAGAGATGTTCTCACTTGATTCAAGAGGAAGGGGACATATGTACACCTATGATTAATTCATGTTAATGTATGACAGAAATCAAACCAATATTGTAACCCAATCATCAATCAATTAAAAATAAATTAACATTTAAAAAAATACAAGCATTTCAGTGATTTTTCCATCTGAAGAGGTTTAATTTCTGGTCCAACCTCCCCAGTTCATTTGCTTGGGAGAAATGGAGGGAGCGCCCACCTCCGTCCCTCCTCCCACAAGGAAGAGCCTCAGGACCTGCCTGCACCCTCGGATCCCTGTCACATCGACAGGGATCTGGCAACAGTAGTTGGCACTCAGTAAATATTCACCGAACAACTCAAATAATTTCAAAGGGCAGGAGGACTGAGAAATCCTCTGAGTTTCCTGGGGTTACATTAAGTTAATGTATGAACATTAACTTAAGGGGTGGAGTGTAACATTCCCCAGGAGCAGGAGAAGATGGGTTTTCTGAACCTGTAAGATAAGAAGGGCCATTTTCTTGGGTAAAAGTGACCCTAAGCATTTCTCTTATTTTCCAAGCATCCTTTTCAGAGCAGAAAATGCACTAAAATGTTCACAGAGATAATTTCTCCCAGGGAGGGTATAACGAGCTTTATTAATTACAGAATAAGAATCGTGAACCTTATTGGGCATCACTGAGCACTTTTTGCGCATCGGCAAATGCGAGTTCTGCCCAAATGGTGTGTTTGTCTGTGTTTCTTTAGTGTGAGCGAGGCTGCTGTCTGCATCCCTCCTGGGGGCACAGGTGTGGCCAGAGGCATGCTGGCTGATTCTGAGGGGCCCAGGGGCTTTAAAGGTGTCCCCACCCCTCCAAGGTCTGTACAGAGAGAAAATCATCGTCACACACAGTGAAGCTGTGAGAGCCATACCAGCAACCTCTCGCTCCTCAGGCCAGCCCGCGGTTGGGGTGGAAGGCAGGAGGGTTTTTTAGGAAGAGAGCTGTGTTTGCCTAGGGTCAGACCAGTCTAGCCCACATTGGGTGCAGAATTGTTGGCTGCTCTGCAGAAGTGGTTCAGATGAGTTGGAGGATCTTAGGAAAAGGACCGAAGCAGAGTAGGTTGACAGACTGAAGTTTGGAGCCAAAGGCAGGTCTCTGGGAAACTCCTGGACTGGGTTTACTGAAGTACTTTTAAAAATACGGCTGTCAGAAAAAAAATAGCAATCGGATTTTCTACTATTTCATTTTCCACCCCGTCTGTCTAACCTTCCCTGAAGACTTCTGTGCTCATTCAGGACCCTGTGGGAGGCTTTAGGAGATGAGAGAGGAGCCTAGTGCCAGGCAGGATGGAGAGGCAGCCTGCGGGGGAAGGGGCGAGTAGGCGTCAGCAGAGCTGACAGTGGAAAGGATTGACTTCTGAATGCAGAACTCCCAGGGGCTCCCTGGGTGGGAAAAATGCTGATTTTCCCCATTCTTGAAGGGTTGAGTCAAATTTTATTTAAATTTCAAAGGACAATTGTGGCTCTAGCTGGTATTTGAGTTCCATTTTCCTCAGAATAAGAAGTTTACGTTCTGTGGAAATTCTAGAACTTCCCTTTTAGATTTAAGCATGATTCCTCTGCTTCCATATCCTGACATCCTTCAGGCACTGGCTTAATTCAACTTAGAATTTCACTTTACTTATTTCGTTCAGTGCTTCCGGGAACTGCTTGAGTGAGCAGGTATTTACTACACACTCACCTTATTCTCATACTTACCGAAACATAAATATCAGTGTCCTTGAGGTTCTTAAAACCTACTTGAGGATACGGGATAAAACAAATGCATGATTTGGTGACATATCAGTAAGTGTTGAGTGCAGGTTTGTGGTGCTAAGGAGATGGTAAGCAGGCCAGGATCTAAGGAAGGGAAGGTGCCTGTAGACTTGAGGGGCTGCAAAAGGTAAAGGGAGGGGCTGGGACTTGAAGAAGCTTCAGGATTGACTGCTGCTGGAGAGACCCCTGCAGACAGAATGCCTCAACCTTCTCAATCCACTGACAGCTGCGGGGCTGTCCTGGCACTGCTCACCACATCCCTGCCCTCCCCCCATCTAGATGCCAGCAGCGTCCACCCCCCTAGCTGTGACAACCAGAAATGTCTCCAGTCATCACCACATGTGCCCCGGGGCACCCCTGCCCAGCTAAGAACCTACGTTGAGTAAAGTGGTTGCCATCTCCTCATCCAGGGGATCTTCCCAACTCAGAGATAGAACCTGTACCTTCTGTGTCTTCTGCACTGGCAGGCAGATTCTCTGCCCCTTGAGCCATAGGGGAAGCCCCGACTGTTCCACGTGAGTATCCAAATGCTAGGTCCTGGGCTGCAGACAGATGGAGCTCAGGTTGGAGGCATTTCATGATGCATAATAGAGTGAATCCAGAGGGTCAGAGAATGATGGAAAATCCTGGAGGTGAAATCTGAGCTCTGCCTTGCCAGTAGACATTGGTGGTCAGAACTCACGGGAGAGAAAGGAGACTTGCTCGTGGCTGAGGAGATGTGAGGTCTAAGAGTTGCCGTGAAGGAGCTTCTCATCAGTACAACACTTCATGACTAATCACAGCAGAGATGGGGGCTCAGGGGAGGTGAGTGACAGATTACCGAAGGTCCAAGACAGGAAGATGGAGATTAGAGACAGCAGTGTCCGAGTTTTGAGTGGGAAGGCTGAGGTTTGTGTTTGACACTTTGAGGCAGTGAGAAGGTATTCAATTTCAGAAAATTCCTTGAAGGCATCTGAAGAAACAGGATGAATGCCAGGGAGGTGTCAGGGGATGAGGTGGGCAGAGGAGGATGAGGTGGGCAGGATTATGAGGGCCTCAGAGGAGCCACCTGCCACAGCACTGGTTTCTCCGGCTGCCTCTTTTCATGGGCTTTGTAGCTCACAGCTATGTCTTATGGATAAAAGCAACAGGTTCACAACATTAGCATCACATAGCTGACTCGAGGCTTGAATGGGTATTAGCACCTCTTTCTGGGAGTGGTGACTGGAGGGGCTGTCAGAGCTATAGGGTGGAGTGGGGCTAGTACTTCTTCCTGGTCTGTCTGAAACAACTTCATGGACAAGACAAAAACTGCCACAGCCAGGCTGTTTAGGCACCAGGATGGGGTGGAGCTGTGAGAGCCTTCCCAGGACTGCCCTTCCTCCCACGAGGTTCGAGCTGGGCTGCTCCTGCAACTGCCCAGCGAGAGACGGCATCCCAGAGTCCCAGCCCCACTGTCCACTGCGTCAGAGGTGTTCCCACGTGCCCCGTCTCTCGGAAGTGCTGTTCGTACGGCCGTTCTCCAGCTGGGTCAAGCCGCGTGCATGAGGCACACAGTGGGTGACGCTGGAAGATGAGCAGAGGGGAGGCCGCCCTCAGGGAGCCAGCACTCGCAGGGCTGTCCAGGCAGGGAAGGTCCCGAGGGGGCACCGGGTGGCTGGGCAGGGGGGACGTTCAGAGGACAGGACCAGAAGCTTGAGCTGTTAGAGAGATCAAGGGGGTGGTGAAGAAGGTCAGCAAGGACAGATGGGACACCAAGAGCCATGCTTGGGAACCCAGAGACAGCACAGCACTAGAGGTGCAGGAAGGGGGAGAGGTGACATGTATCGGGCAATACCTACACAGCAAACATCCACGTAACAAGAACCGGCATCCAAGGCGTCAGAATGGTGGTCCAGCCAGAAGGAAGAGGGCTATGGACAAGGAGCAGAAGACTCCCAGATCTCCCTTGGGGACATAGCCAGGGAGGTCCAGAAATCAGAATGGATGCTGTTCATCTCAAATGTTTAAATAATGTATGAGAAGATGCTTTTTATTGTATTCAGTAAGTGTCTATTCAATAATAAATGCATTCAGTTATTGTGAAATGATGAAAATATGCATATATATTGGCTGCATTTTAGTTTTATGGATCATTTTGTTGATATAGAACCTACCTGGGAAGGTGGGCAGAGACCAAGGGGACAATGAGATGGGTGGGTATAGAAACTTGGGCCACCGACTTACTGTCTCTATGCTGTGGTTTCCTCATTTGTATGTTGTGCTTAGTCACTCAGTCATGTCTCATTCTGTGACCCCATGGGCTGCAGCCCATCAGGCTCCTCTGTCCATGGGGATTCTCCAGGCAAGAATATTGGAGTGGGTTGCCATGCCCTCCTTCAGGGGATCTTCCCAACCCAGGGATCGAACCCAGACCTCCCGCATTGCAGGCAGATTCTTTACCATCTGAGCCACCAGGGAAGCCCAAGAATACTGGAATGGGTAGACTATCCTTTCTCCAATGGGTCTTCCTGACCCAGGAATCAACGGGGGTCTCCTCAATTGGAGGCAAATTCTTTACCTGCTGAACCACCAGGGAAGCCCTCCTCATTTGTGTAGAGGATGATGAAATCCACCCTAAGGCTGTTGTGGGGACGAGACCCAATGTGTATGAAGCCTCGTCACAGAGAGGATGTCCCAGAAGAACAACGATAACAAAAACATTTAGTTTGATTCAAGTTGAATCATCTGTTAGACCTTTCATATCAATTTCAACTCACTCAGGTTCATATACCAAAAAAAGAAAAAAAGTCAAAACACACAATTTGAAGCAATGCCCACCTCCACATGCAGCTTGTTAGGTAGGTAGACCTCAAGGTCTCCCACAGCCAACAACAAGCACGAAGGGAGGACGGTGCTGAGGGAAAGGTCAGAGCGTGTAAGCCACACCAGCTGCCAGGGTGCCCAGGCCTTCAGAAGGAACTGCGCATCCAGCCTTGTATGTGAGGTTTTCCTGTTTCTTTAAATGGAGGCAACGTGTTCTCATTTTTGGGGGGGTAGGGTGAGTTCAGGTGAAGCCACTCCCTGAGGTTGCATCATATTCACTAATGTCTGGAATTTCCTTCCAGACATATTGGAATGTAAATATGTACCTGAAATTATAGGTGGATTATCCACTGCATGGTTTCTAATGCACAATATAGCTGTAGCAGAATTTACTTTACTGTTTGCTGTTGGGGGAAGACAGGTTGTTCTTAATTTTCACTAGTGCAGAGCTGCAGTGACCATGTTTGTATGTGATTTTCCAAACCCTCATGAGTACATCTGAGTAGATCCACACAGTAAGCTCCTAAAACTGGATTTCCATATTCATATGTATTTCCATATGCATATTCCACAATTTGATAGACATTCCTAATTATCTTCTAGGATGTAGTACAAATTTGCACTCACCTGAACAATTATGAGAGCCAGGAAAGCTCAGTACTTGGTGTCCATGAGGATCGCTGGGAGCTTGTTAGGAAAAGCTCACGGGCTCACCTCCACCTCCCAGATTTTGATTTTTAGGTCTGAGATGGGCTACATACAGGCTTTTTGTCAGTTTCTTTTTGACTCTTGAGGAGGTGGTGAACTTTACACAAAGAGCAGGTCTGTGTGAATGCCACAGCCGGGGTACAGAGGAGTCCCATCGCCCCAGCAGGCTCCCTCTGGCTATGTGTGCAGACTCCCCACCGCAACCCCCTGGTGAGCACCAGTCTTTTCTCTGCCACCATTCCTTTTTCCCTCTAGAGTCTGGAACCGCACGGGATGCCACCCATGAGACGGTCTTCTCTCCTTCAGGGTGACGCCACTGAGCCTCACCCAAGTTGCTGCCTGTGTCAGTAGCTTGCTCCTTCCATCGCTGAGCGTGTCCCTGGTGTGGACGTACTGCTGCTCGTCAGCTCAACCCTGGCAGAACATCTGGGTTGTTTCCAAGCTTGAGTGACTGCCTTTTAAATAAACCCAGAAAACAATTCTGATACAGATGCTTAGGAAAACAATGGCTTACATTCTCCACAAAAGTGGATGCTGGCAATCTTTTAAAGGTTTGTTTATCTAATAAGTGGAAATGCTGTCTTGTTATCAGATTTGTATATCCCTGATCGTCAAGGGGCTGAAAAGCTTTTAAAATCCATATTTGTTCATCATTGTTCAGTCGCTAAGTCATGTCCAACTCTTTGTGATGCTCCAGGCTTCCCTGTCCCTCACTATCTCCAGGAGTTTGCTCAAGTTCATGTCCATTGAGTTGGTGATGCTATCGAAGCATCTCACCCTTTGAGGTTCTCTTCTGGCCTTACAGAGGCAAATGCCAGCCCTCCCTCCATCTTTTCATAGGAAACACTCAGAGCCCATATTTTTACCCATTTTGGACTCCAGTGATCTGTGTGGGAAATTAAGCAAAAGCATTTGTCCTAAGGGAGATTTATCCTCCACCAAATGGGCCTGGGCTCTGGACTAGATGATAGTCTGGGGAGAATAATAGGCAACGGGGTTATTAGTATTGCCATATGTCTTTGACATGTTGAAAACTAAAATGTGGCTCTAGAATTGTTTTCCTTTATGTTATTTGCAATTTATAGATATTACAGGAGCATAATGGAGGTCACTGACTCTTAGGGGCTAATCTGAAAATTAAATCACCATTTATACCATTATATCTAAGAGAAGTGAGTTAGCACTCCAAACAGGTAACTTACTGTTATATACAGAATGTCACATTAGAAAATCAGGTGATGTTTGAATTGTGTTAAACTGAGCAGCCTTGAAATTGGAAAACTGGTTGCTTCAATAGTAAATGTCTTATTCCGTCTTTTGAATTCTTGTGCCTAATACTATAAAATAGTGTTTTATAGTCCTTCACTTTAAGCTCTTTTCTTAAATTCAGAGATTACATCTCTGGCAGCTTTCTTTCTGTTTTAAATATCTTCTGTTAACTACTTTTGTCTAGTAAGCAGGAATGTTATCCTTCTTTCAATTGGATGAAGGTAGCGCTCACTTCTGCAGGGTCCATAAACCTTGTTGCATCTGATTTTCTGTTTAGAGAGCTTTGCTTATTTACCCTTAAATTTGCAACTAAATTTCATATAGCTGAAATTGAAACTTAAATCTTCGAAGGTTTTTTTTAAGTAGACGGTTCGGATTCATTGTATCAGCCATTTCGGACTTGTATTTGAACTGGTATAAGTTGTCCATGCGACTGTACTATGTGTTGTATTTTTTCAACTTTCCCTTTTTTAATAGAGAGATTGGCTTTAGGAGTCGCTTTATGACTCTCCACCTGAAAACAGAGAAAGACACTCCTTCCCTTTTGGCCTAGGGGAGTGTAGAGTGCAGCTTCTGAGGTTATTTTGCCTTGTTCTCCAATCACATCTACTCGCACCGTCTTTTATGCTTAACCAAGTTGTAATTCCTTTGAAGCAAAAATTCATGTTACCTGCCACATTCAGCCCTCAATAAACCTTCACTGAGGTGAACTAGAAGCAAGTGTTTTTTGGATGTTGCTGGTTGGGTCTGATAATGTGGGTTCCCCTAGGGGCATCCCTAAGGGATACGCTGAGTTGCTGAGTTCGTAATGGGAGTCCTTTACAAAGCCCAGTAGGTGGCTTACCTCATTACACTGCCTGTCAGAAATGGCCCCAAAGTGTGCTTTCTTTGCTTTTTCCTAGGACCTCTTGCAAACTTTTCTCTTACCTGAGAAAAGAGGCAAACTGGCAGCTACGGAGGAGCACAGACCCACAGTGTACAGGGAAGGGTTTGCCTGCTTGAGCACCTGATGGGAGTAGACGCCAGCAGCCTCACAGCTGGACAGAATCACATCACCAGCGGGCTGACAGTGGGCGGTGGATCTGGACACCTGACAGGAGGGACACATGTGTGGCCTCGTGAGCAGCTGCAGACAGCCTGCAGGACATGCCTGCTCTGCGGAAGCCCCTGGAAAGGGGGAGGGGCTGCAGGGAAAGTGCCACAGTTTTGTTGCAATTGATGTGCTTAGTGAGCAACCTGAGGGGCTTTACAAGGAATAGAGAGAAATCACAGGAGCGTTCATTACATTCTTCTTCTTATGAACAAGAGCAAACACTGTCTAAACTGAAGCCTTATGTTTGGGGTGTGTGACACCCAGGTACATGACTTCAATAAAGCACTCAAACCAAACTACAGAACCAATAAATCAGTACCATCTCATCCTATCCATCCATCCACCCACCCATCCATTCATCCACTTGTCCATCATTCACTCATCCATCTATCCATCCATCCACCCATTCAATCACCAGTCCACCCACTCACTCATCCATCTATCCATCCATCCACTCATCTATCGGTCTGACATAGTTTTAATTTCATACCCATCAGATGGCAAGCACTCTGCTTGATACTTGGAATACAGAGGTGAATAGGACAGATGTGGTCTAACCTCTGCTCCTATGTAGTGGATCTTACATCAAGTAGAGAAACTGAGACAGAGAGTAGAATCTCCTCAGTGGATCAAGGATGCCTGAGGACCTCACAGAGGAGTAGAACTGGTCTGATTCGCCCCCAGCAGCCCATGGTTATAAGAGACTAAAGATATCTATGTCCCTGGACTCGGGCCAAAGCACTCCCTCCCCCACAGGCCTCTCCTCCAGAATGAAGTCATATGACCATTTCCTATAAAGAATTCATCACTATGAACCAAACTACACCCAAGACATAATTTTTACATGTGATAATAACCCTAAAGGGCAGAATTCAAAATGTCTTCATTTATTACACTTTATGTGGTTTGGGGTTTTCTTTAGACAGTAACAGGCACAGACTCAGACACTGCAGGGTGTGGTCTGGAAAACGCAAGCAGGAAGACCGCAGGAGAAAAGGCCAAGTACTCGTAGTGTCAGAGAGGTTCTTGCCCCCACAGTTACAGCAGGTGACTCAGGAAGTACAGCTCCCTTTCCAGGTACTTTTATTTCAGGGTTTGTTGTGTGGTACATGACCCAGCACAGTTCAGATGTTTGCCCCTGGAAAATGTCTGTGTTCTTCATTCTGAGGCTGTCCTACAGGATGGATGAGCTGGGTCCCCAAGGGTGCTTCTGAATTCCACTCAAGGATCCAAAGTTCTTAATGAATTGCCTGTTTTGTGGCTCTCCTCCATCCTAGAACCAGAGGATGGCCTTCAATAAAGAGGCAAGAGGAGACTTTCAGTGAAATTGAAAAATGTTAATTTATATACTGTTAAGTGATAAAAAGCTGGCTAGACACATAGTATATACAGTCTGATACACTTTTATGTGAATAGAATACTACAAAGACATCTACAAAAATGTTAAAAGCTGGTATATTTGCTTGTTAATGTTTCATACCTAGGTCTGTGATGCATTCTGGGTTGTCTTTGGCCCTGGGTGTGAGGGATGGGTTTAGGCTCATCTTTTTGTATATGGATGTAAACTATCCCAACACTGTTTGCTGAAAAGACTCTATCTATCAACTGTTTATGTATCTTTGTCAATTGTCAACTGACTATATTTGTATAGTTCTATTTCTGGATCGACTCTATTCTAATGCATTAATCTACTTATCTATGTTTAGGTCATGATTTTAATGTAGCTTTATAGTAATTCTTAAAGCCAGATAGAGACCTTGGTCTTTATTCTTCTAATCTATTTAGCTCAGTTTTGGTATAATATTTCAGATTTAGGTATTTGCAGATATCATGGCTTTTCTTATACTTTATTTTGTAATGACACCACGAGCTACTATAATCCTTAACAACACTAACGCCTCTAGTTCTTGGTTCCATCTTCGTATTTTCTAGGAGTGATTATGAGGTTTCCGCCCTCTTGTTCCTTTCTCCCATAAGATCCCCACCTCCCTTCTGGAGGAAAACCAGCACCTGCCTTACCCTCACACCTGCTCTTCTCACTTCTCATCACATAACACTGCATCCCAGGAAGCGTCAGCTAAGCATCGACCCCAGAGATACAGAAGAAGAATGCGATTTCTGATAAAATATCAGTTCCACTGGAACAAAACAACCTTGGCCTTCTTCTAATGGCTGACATTTTGCTCTTGCATCAAATTCAATACATTAATTTGTTAGGAAACCCAATTTTATCTCTGAATTGCTCTGTAGTCCTATACAGATTCTTTCAGCATCCAACTAACCTCTTTATGAGAACTATACTTCCCTTGAGTCCTGGCTTCAGACTAATAGACCACAAAAATGTGCCCCAAAGATGTCAAATGACAAGTACCCCTTAATGTGCCTGTGGTTTTGACAAGAGAAAAGCAATGCTATAATTAATCACAGTCCATTTCCAGCAACACAGTAAGTTACATAGAACAGACACACAGAACTAGGTCCCTGAAAAGGTCACAAGAAACCACGTATCCAGAATAAAAGAGTGATCAGAAGTCTGCTGAATTATGTTGCAGTTAGAAGGGGACAGGGGGAAATTTTTTCACTCTTGTTAATATGCTCAAAAGTTTAAATATGAAAAAGGAAACAAAGAGGAGAGAGGAAGGAAAACCTAGCAGATGTGCGTTAAGGAAGTTACTTTTTTGAAACGTGTAAGGTGCTCCTCTGAGAGGCAGCCAATCTGGAAGACTGGTCACAACGTTCTAGGGAAATTGCGCCACGCTGTGTGTAGGAGTCAGTCATCGGTGGGAATGCCCCAAGGTACTCCGCTTCTTTAAAATTCAGAAGGTAGAAAGTACAGACAAGACTGTACAATCCTCCCTCTCCCAGAGCGATCTCAGGCAAGGCTTTTTGACTTAGCAATCATGTCCTGCAGTAATTGTGACTAATTGTGACTTAGCCTCAATAATAATAGGTGCCATTTGTAGAGTGTTTACTATGTCCCTGACACCTAAGCACAATACATGTGTTAATTCATTTAATCCACACACTGACAACTCTAAAAGTGGCCACTATTATTACCACATTTTAGGGTTGTTAGTGTGTGGATTAAACAAATTCATACTAGAGAGTCACTCTGTCCCTGAGAAACCAGAAAAATGTTTCAAGCCTGGTACCAGGTGATTTCAGGACAGCGGACAGTGGTTTGCAAGGAGAACTGGCTGGAGGAGATGAATCAAAGGGCAGAGGTCACCAAATTTGAAAGTGCCGACTGGGAGTGGACATGGAAAGAAGCAACAAATCTTGGCTGGAGACTGGGGTTAGCAAGCAGGGGAGGGGGCCCTGAAAGCCAAGTCTGAGGTTTCTAGCCTGGGCACTGTTATGGTTTCACCTGTATCCCCCTCAAATTCCTATGTTAAAGTCTTAATGCCCAGAACCTCAGAATATAAACTTACTGGGGGACAAAGTCTTTAGAGATAAAATGAGGTCATGAGGGTGAGCCATTGTCCAACATGACTGCAGTCCTCCCGAAGAATGGCAATACGGAGACAGGAAGGGTCCATGAGAAGGAGAAGGCGAGGACCAGATGCACCAAAGACTGTCCACTAGAGCTGTGAGAGAGCGAGCTTCTGCCTTTTGTTCTTTAAAAAAAAAAAAAAAGCAGAAAAAGAGCTATATTCTGAAATAACAAGAATTCCCAGACAGGCCCTGAAGATTTGTTTTTTTCTTTAAAGAAACCTTCAGAGATATGGCCGACCAATGTGAGACTTAGCATTCAAATGAGGAAGGAACAGGAGGGCCCTGCATTCAGTTTCATAGAAGATACAGAATTGTTACCTACACTCAGGTCCTATTAGAGACTCCAGTTTCATTTCTCACATTAAGTAAGGGAAGTTGCAAAGTTGCTCAGAAAGAAACATCCAGTCTATAGGAAAACTGAAAATACATATGCAATGATTACAATGATTTGGAGTTGGGCTCTGATTAAGACAAAAATGTTTTGCAAATGAGGAGTTGGACAAACACAACAATTCACAACCTACTGAATAGGAGAGGATCTTTACAAATGATACCTCAAATGAGGGGTTAATACCCAAATTACACAAAAAACACATACAACTCAGCATCAGAAAACAATCCAACTATAAAATGTGCAGAAGATCTGAACAGACATTTTCCTAAAGAAGACAGACAGGGACTTCCCTGACATTCCAGCAGTGGGGACTCGGTGGTCCCACTGCAGGGGACGAAGTGTCGATCCCTCACTGGGCAGCTAAGATCCCGCCGGTTACAAGGTGCAGCCAAAAGAAATTGGCAAAGAAAACATGCAGCTAGCAAACAAGCTCATGAAAAGATGCTCAGCATCACTGACCATCAGAGAAGTGAAAATCAAAGTTACAGTATCGTCTCACACCTGTCAGAAAGGCTATTATCAAAAAAGACAACAAATATTAATAACAAATATTGGCCAGTATGTGGAGAAAAGGTAGCCCTTATGCACTGTTCATGGGATTGTAAATTGGGGGCGCAGCCACTATGGAAAAAAGACACGAGGTTTCCTCAAAATTCAAGACAGAACTACCGTATGATCTAGCAATTTCACTTTTGGGTATTTACCTGAAAAACAAAAACTCAATTCAAAAAGATGTGCACCCTGATGTTCATGGCAGCACTATTCACAAGAGCCAAGATATGGAAGTAACCAAATGCTCATTAATAAATGACTGGATTAAGACGATGCGAGGTGTCTGTCTATCCATCTAGCTATCTGCTGCTGCTGCTGCTGCTGCTCAGTCGCTCAGTCGTGTCGCACTCTGTGCGACCCCATAGACGGCAGTCCACCAGGCTCCGCCGTCCCTGGGATTCTCCAGGCAGGAACACTGGAGTGGGGTGCCACTTCCTTCTCCAATGCATGAAAGTGAAAAGTGAAAGTGAAGTCATTCAGTCATGTCTGACTCTTCCTGACCCCTTAGACTGCTGCCTACCAGGCTCCTCCATCCATGGGATTCTCCAGGCAAGAGAACTAGAGTGGGGTGCCATTGCCTTCTCTGACCTATCTATCTATATATTATATATATAATGGGAATATAACTTAGCCATAGCTAAGAATAAAATCTTGCCATTAAGGACAACATAGATGGACAGGCCTAGACAGTATTATGCTAAGTGAAATAAATCAGAAAAAGACAAATATTGCATGATTTTGCTTATATATGGAATCTAAAAAAGCATAAAACAGGCTCACAGAACAGAATAAACTGGTGGTTGCTGGGGAGTATGCTAAATGGAGAAAGGGGATCAATAGGTGCAAACTTCCAGTTATAATGTAAACAAGTCACAAGGGTATGGTACACAGGATAGAGAACACACTCGGTAACACTGTAATAACTTGGTATGATGACAGTGATAACCAGGTTTATAGTGGTGATAACTTCATAGCATAAAATATTGAATCATTATGTTGCATACCTGAAACTAGTAAGATATGCTGTAAATCAATAATAATACATCAGTAAGAAAAAGTGATGTAAAAATCTTATTTAAAAAGGAGCCACGATGTCGCCTCCTTTCCCACAATCATCTGGCCCCCTCTAGAGGACACTTTGCCACCTGAAAGCAGGGGAGAAACTGAAGGCTTCACCCACATTAGCTGCCCTACATTTGGGTCAAGTCCTGCCCAGAGCTGTGGGGAAAAGTAGTCATCAAACACGGTCTGTGGGCTGAAATTCAGACGAAATTTTCAAGACAGATGAAGCTTTCACCTCTGTTGTGAAGCCCTCTTAGGTCCCCCATGTGGCCTGTCACTTGCTCATGTGTGTGATGCTGTAGTGACATGCGCATGCCTGTTTTCCCTCTGGACCATAGACTCTTCGAGTGCATCTCTCCACCTTGTTCATTCGTCTGCTTTGTGCCTAGCCACAGTGCCTGGCACATCGGAAGTGAGTGGTCGATAAAGCAGTGTCTATTTACTTCATAAATGATGACAGGCTAGCTAATTCATTCGGTCTCCTGCCTACCACACAGAGAAAGGATTGGCCCCTCCCAGATTAACAACCTGCACACCAGTGAGCTGATCTGGAAGAATGCATATATTTGAAATAGAGATCATTTAAGAGAGTTAAGGTTTCCTGGAAGAAATGAAATATTAACCAAAAATTAGAGCACTCGGGCTCTCTAGTTGAGGCACGCAGGCTCAGTTGCTCCATGGCACGTGGGACTTTAGTTTCTCCACCAGGGCTTGAGCCCACATCCCCTGCACTGGAAGGTGGATTCTCAAGCACCAGGCCACAGGGAAGTCCAGAAGACACTCTTTACTCTTGCGCTCAGAGTCCCAGTCGGGAGGCTTGACGGGCCAGGGTGCATCCCTGGACTGTGAATGCCACAGCTGAGCACAGTGACCTGCAGGGTTGGTTGAGATCTTACTGCAAGATTCCTCATCAGTTTTTCCATCTCTAAAATCTATAGTTCTTACCAACATATTAATATGTTTTTCTCTTAAACAGTTGTCTGTTTTATATAAGACTGATTTTTCTGAGTTCTAGCAGAAAACAAGATGATCAGGATGTTTTTAAATTGCAGTATATAACATGCTGCTGCTGCTAAGTAGCTTCAGTCACGTCTGACCCTGTGTGACCTCATGGACAGCAGCCCACCAGGCTCCTCTGTCCATGGAATTCTCTAGGCAAGGATATTGGAGTGGGATGCCATTTCCTTCTCCAAGTATATACTATAACCTGGGCTGACTAAAAGGGCCTATTTATATGTGTGGACAGGGAATAGGGAAACTACAAAGGGAAGCGGAGCTTACTTCTGCCCTTGTGACCAGGAAGCACTTACCACCTCTGAGCACAGAGCCCGGGAGGAGAGGCTAGCGTGACCAACGTGGCTGGCTAAAGGGGCATGGCTCCCCTCCTCGCTTCTTGCCGCCCCACCCCCCACCCCCAGGATTCCCACAGGCTGAGCCCAACAGGAAACTAGAGGGCAAGGCCATTGTGTGGTCCACTCTCTGTCTTCCACCAGTCAGGGTGGAAGCACAAAGGAAGACATCTGGGACAAAATTCTTAAGGGAACAGACCTTAAGCTTCTCAAAGGGCAGACCATACTCTAAGTCCCTGCCTGTCAGGGTTAGACAGGAACACTGCATCGTTTCTTATTTGTAAGTGGCAGCGATGACAGAATGGCTGGAACGAGGCTGATGTCACTCTAGGAAGACCAGCCCCAAAAGGAGAAGGGATCCAAAAAGATGCCGACGTTGCTGAGTAGGTAGCAGGCGGCGGGGGAAACCTGGAGGTGCTTTCCCTCGAGGCACTCCCCCAGCTCTCTTCACTTGGTGGCTCGGTTTCTCCCTCAGCAGCTGCTGCCAGGAGGGAGGCCATGGCAGCTGCTCAAGTCAAATCCATCTCTCCGTCTACCCTTGCCCAGTTCCTCTTGGCCTGCAGTCCTGAAAACACCTTTCTCTCCTCTGCTTTGCAACCACCAATAAGGAGGCCCCAAACCACCCCAAATGGGGCCCAGAATCTGTTTTCCCAGTCTGCCCCCCAGCTGTGGGCCACCTGGAGAGGAACAAGAGCAGAACAGAGAGCACTCGCCCCACAGCCGCCCCTGGAGCGGGGACCCCTGGCTTCCCACTCCTCTTTAACTGATTCTTCAGGCAAGAGTGGACAGGAAGTGGGCTGCAGACAGCTTCTCCTGCAAGCAGGAAGTTGACCTTGAGAAGGAACCCCGGTGACTGGTGAGGAGTGACGTTTCCTCCTTCGCTGTAGGTTCTCCAGGTGTACCTGTGCCAACAAGATGGAGCAGGTAAGGGCTGAGCTTGGGGGAGAGGCAGGAACCCAAGGCCAACACTCATGTCTTGACCAATATCGTCATTGTCTTGTGCACATTCTGACTGCATAGCCTAGAGGTACACGTTACAATTTTCCCTAAATGCACTTTCAGTGGTGTCCAACTACAGAAGGTGTGTAGGGGTGAAGAGGAGCAGCGGGGGGATTCCCGGGGCACTAGCCCTGTGCCCATGTCTAAATGTTGTGATTAGATGGCGTGTAGACCTGCTCTTGTTCACCTTCGAGGAAGGAAACCTCATTACTAAACCTCCTTTCTAAATTGAGATATGATTGACATACAAAAAGTGGTACGTATTTAATGTAAACGCCATGATGAGTTTGGTATAAGTACACATCCATGACTGTCACCACCATCTACGTCATTACATCCCTCAAAGTGTCATCCCTTAAAGTGTCCCCTTGTCCTCCTGTTATCATTGCCATTGTTAGACTGCACTGCCTGATGGGATGTTCAGGTCCAAATAAACTTCTTTACGTCATTAAAAGGATTAAGAAAATTACAAACTTCTGATATCTTGAATTCAGCCTTGATTAAAATCAGGGTGAGTTTTGATGCCTCAAACTTCAATTACAGGGACCTTAGAGGAAGCAATTGTTTTAAGGTTGTCAAGTGCTTGAGTAACCATTAGTCTCTGCTTAGAAAGTTAAGTCTAGAAAATATTTGCATATCCTTTACAATAAATTTAAGTTAAATTTATACTTAGTAATATTTTATATATTCATTTAAAGATGAGTTTATCAGTCTGTTTAGTAGGGCAAATTTTTTAGATAATATTGAAGGGTTTTTGTTAATTGTTCCTCCTTGAGACGGTGGATATTTATTACAGGAAATGGTCTTTGTCAGAGGGTTTTGTTGTAGAAAACTATGATGTCCACTTCAGGTTGTGATCTGTTTGCCACAAAGGCTTGGTCTAACCCCCTAACTGTGCAGGGACCAAAGTGCTGGAGGACTGTATAGACCCTTATGGGATTATCAATGCACCTAAGGGCTTTCTTTCTAGCAACAGTATTTTTATAAACATAATACAGTAACCACAGTACATCATCTCTATAACACAAAGTTGAATCTCAGTTTTCCTCAACAGACTAGCATGTATACACATTTAAATATCAATATCATTTAAAATCAATCAATAGTAAAAAGAAAACTCATATTATTTATTATACCACTTTTGTATTTTCACTTTATGTCTATATCAACATGTAACATCCAGTGTACATGCCCATGGACTGTTAAATGTTGACCTTTTTCCTCTTAAATATTCCACCTTTGTCTGGAATTTCATTCATAATATGCTAGAACTGTATGGTACTTCAGCAGACCCTAACATATTATCTCAAACCATAAATTGCTATTTTCTCAATAAAATTAAGTGTTAATAAATAGTGTCTTTGTTATTGGAAGATAATTAGCACCCTTCTCCCCCAGAAACCTGACATTTTGCTTTCTGATATCAAGAGTGAACTTTGCTGAGATTACTGTTTCACTCACTAAAAGTATCATAAGAATACTCGGGGGAGTGTTTTCTTCTTAATTTTGCTTTCATAAAGGAAATGAAAGAAATGTGGAGGGTGAAACCGTTCGGTCAGGTGTCTCAGTACTGTGTATGAATTTGGTTGCTTTCTAGGCAAGTTGATTACATTTTATATCTTCTTTTGTTGTATTTGTGCTAAGAGATCTTATGCTTTTACAAGGTGGACTTTTTATACAGAACAGCAAAGTGAAAATACATTACAGATCTATTCATTCTCCTTTAAAACAAGAGACTGTTTCCAGTACACTAGTACCCAAGGACCCTCTGTGGCACACCTTTCATAATTTTTCTTACTGAAGAGTTGCTCTTGCAATAAGCCTTTGCCCCCTCGCCCCCACCCCTGCTTCTGCATGGCTGTCTCCCCACAGGGGCCTGCACTGTCATTACAGCAGGTGTGGCGCTGTGCCCGTCGCAGCCAGCTGCCTGTGGACACACTAATATCCTCAACACGTCCAGACGTCAGCACATCTCCAGAAGTGCCTGCTGCAGGCTTGTATTTGTCACGTATTCTTCTGGACACAGCTTTCTCCCCTTTCCTGGAATGCTCCCCCATCCTCTGTTCCCTCATGAGGTCATCTGCTCTCCACGCTGACCGTGTGCTGGCAGAGGCTGACCATCAGCACAGAGGCTGTGGGGCAGGAGGGGAGGCCGGCCACGGGTGCAGCCTGGTGGCCCTCGAGTTCTGAGAGCCTAGACCTCCTGACGCCCTGAGGTGAGATGCTCTCCTGGCCTCACTGTCAGTCCTAAACATACCGTGTCTCCTGCTCTGTCTCCAACACTGCATAGACGACCCTCCTCGTGCTCAGCTTCTGTCCTGTGGGGAGCTACAGTGAAGTTATGTTTGAAATTGAAGACTGTAATTGCCTTTGAAAACAGTATAGAGATATTGCTAGTGTTTGTGAATATGGTTGAAGCTTTTAGACACTTACTAATGAGGAACTTTAGCAGCTGTTTTGCAGTTTTTCTTGCTCACTTCTTTTTAAAAGAGACACTGCTCATTCTTGTATAGGTCATCCTATCCTGTCTGTGCTCCTATACGAAATCCTAAGAGACCATCGATTACCTGTTCATCTTTCCATTTCTGAACTAGTACATTCATAGTACTGAACAACTTGATACTCTTTCAGAAATTTTCAAATATAATTGTTGTCAGGCTGCTTACAGATGTGACAATATACTGAAAATCATAACTTTTCTCTTATATCCCACAATGTGTCCACTCTCGGGTCCAGGCAGTGATACAGTGGGTTTTTGTATGGCCACCAAAAAACAATTTTTTCCTCGTAGTAGGAGTGTTCCTTAGTTTACTTATTTATTGTCATAAATTCAATCATTTATTAATTCACTTATTCATGCAATAAACATTCATCAAGTGCCTCCTGTGTGACCAAAACTGTCCACTTGAATTAGTCCCCAGGGCTCATATCATTTAATGAGGAACAAATATAAATGTCTTTTGTGTTGCAAAAAGAAGCCTGTCTAGAGCACAGAAATATAAAAAGGAAGCTGTTAATTCTACCTGTGGGAAGAGGAATGGTTCTATAGGAGCATCACAGAAACTTTAGCTGAAGCTCACAGGCATGTATGTTTTCTCCAAACGTGGAGACTTTCCAGCATGCAGGGAATGTGGGCAGTCTCAGATCGTGGAGCTGCTCCTGTGATCACCAGGAGTTAAGATTCAGCCTGTGAGCAAGTGGAGGGGGGACATGATAGACTGATTAAGAAGAAACAAGGGTGATGCACAGGGGGATGAATGCTACTCTGGGGAGGGACAAAGGATGAAAAGTAAGCGTAGAGGGAGAACCGCAAAGTCAGTCTTGGATGAACCCAAAGTACCTGTGGGACACAAATGTGGGGATGTTTAGAGCAGTGACTTGAAGAGAGGCCTGGAGACCAGTTCACGAGTACATACACAAGAGAGGATGAGACCGTGAAGAGGTACAAAGAAGGAAAACAAAGGGAAAGAAAGAAAAAGAGAGGGGAAACAAGGGTAGAAAAGAAGGGAAAAACAAGAGGAGAAATAGGATGGAAACATTAAAGAAACCATTTAAGAAGCTTTAAACTATATATATATATTTTAACAAGGGACAATAAGAAGGAAAGACCAGAGACAAAGGAAGAGGAGGGAATGTATGGCCAACTGTAAATCAGAATGTTTAATGCAGATGTCCTTGACTTTGCAGTTGCAGAAAGTTGACCCATTCAAATCAGGATGTACGGGGGTTGCAGGAGTGAAGAGGGAATTGTGCTCCCATGCTCTAGCTTCACTGGCACCCCTCTGGACCATGAGGACCAGTTGGAGCAAGAAGCATGGAAGCCAGCAGAAGGGCTCCAAGAGAAAGGTGAGGCAGGGATCCAGAGCCACAGGCCACATGAGGTGCAGCCAGTTCACAGGGGCTGGGAAGGGGGATCGAGGTGTGGATGCGGTGCTGCTGCAGGGATCTGGCCCACTCAGCCGCTGCATGTGAAACTTTGTCTTCACCAACAGATTCTGCCTAATCAAGGGACCAGCCGATGAAGAGCCTCCCCACAGGGACGGAAGCTGTCACCTGTGGTTCCCGGCCTTGGACCTGTGCCACCTTGGACGGGTTCTATTGTCATTTGTGACTGAGTATAGTCTGGGCGCAACAGATCACCCAGGGCAGCTGTCTGCCTAGGAAAATGTGATTGGGTGATGGAAATGCAGGGAATGTCCCCCTAAACCAATGCAGGGGCTCGATTTGAAAAGGAAGGTAAAGACAGCATAGTAAAGTAAAAGGACACTAGCGGTGGAGGGACGATAGACACCAGGATCCAGAGAAGCTTTTATTTGCTTGTTATTTTGTTTTTTAAACTATGGAAAGAAGAAGCTTGGAATAATCTCTTATTGTCCCTAAAATCTGAAGTATGTAGAAATTAGATGTCTGACTGTATGGTCGCTGAAACGGCTGTAAGTTTCTTGGTAATGAGGGGGCCAAACAGCTCAGGGCTCTGGGTAAGAGGACATGGAAATAGATGGAAGAGACGATACCTCAGCTCTTACTTGGGAATAAGCGGCATTCAGAAGGGCTCCCCGATATTACACTAGATTTTATTGAAACATTTCATATCGCAAGGTCATTTTGAGATGAAAGTGAAATTAAGAATGAATTAGAATTTCAAGAATAAATTAAAATGATTTAGAATTAAATCTAATTCTAATTAAGTCTAATTTAATAGAATTAAATTAGAATTAGAATGAATTGAAAAAAAAAGAATTAGAATGAATTGAATTTCAAGAATGAATTAGAATGAAATAGAATTCATTGGAATGAATTTTCATTGTTTCTGGGGGCTTCCCAGGTGGTAAAGAATCCACCTGCAACGCAAGAGACTTAGGAGACCCAGGTTTGATCCCTGGGTCAGGAAGATCCCCTTGAGAAGGAAATGGCAACCTGCTCCAGTATACTTGCCTGGGTAATCCCGTGGACAGACAAGCCTGGTAGGCTACAGTCCATGGAGTTGCAAAAGAGCTGGACACAACTGAGGGCCTCAACAGCAAGACTTGGTTCTGGAGAACTCTGGTTTCTATAGTCTAACACTCCCTATTCCCCTCCACAGACCCCTGTCTCATAACTCATTCCAAAAGATGCCCTTACGGAACCAAGGACTCTGGTGGAATCTTTACAGTCCCTCCCAGCATCAACATCTGTGACCCGTGGATCATGTACCATTTAGCACAGACACGCCCAGGGCTCTGGGCGCATGGGGTTCTGTCATGGACAACCCATAGAATGTCATGTTTCACAAGTTCTTGTTCCTTTAGCTTTGTTTTAAAGTCTATTGCAGAAATAATGAGCAATGACTGGATGAAACATTTAAACTATAAAACTGTAAATTGATGTGAAGATCTCTCTCTTGACCACTGTTATGGCCCTTTAATGGGCCGGGGCTTGGGGGCACAGAGTCGATGATATGAAAATAAAGGAAGAGAGAAAGGAGAGAGAGAGAGAGAGAAATGAATAGAGACATGGGGACCAAGACTCTGATGGAGTAAAGGCATTTATTCAATGTAATGTCTGTATATATGCACTGTCTTAGGACCAAGAATCTTACAACACATCCAGGAAACATAAGGCTAGAATCCATCTCCCAGAGAGGGGGTTGTAAAACTCATTTTCCATAACAGAAAGGGAGGAAGGCCATAATTAGTTACTTTTACTTTAAGAATGTACGCATTCCTTTTGTCCCCAGGAGAGGTATGCCTCTCCACTCATCTCTAAATATTCAGGGATTAGTAAGGGACATCAGGAACCAGCACAGAGGAAGCCTCCTGCCAAATGTTCCCCAACAGACCACCTCTAAATCCACTTCCCTGTTCAGACAAAAGGAGGCCCATATTTTCAGTTTATTCTCTGCTCTCACATCGATGTACATATAGGTATCTACAAAAACATATTTCTGGTAGTTGAGGTTTTTAAAACAAACGTGTTCATGCTATATATATCTTTTTGTATTTTTTTGCATATAATTATATGAAAGAATTATTTCTATAATGGTTGACCATCAGCAGCTCTCACCCCAAGAGGCCCCCAGGAAGATGTATGGACTTCCTAGGACCTCAGAATGGGACCTTGTGTTCTGTTGGGTCATTGCAGAGCAGCCCGGGTTGAGATGTGGCCCCTCAATGGGTCCTGACCAGTGTGCGTGCGTGTGTGTGTGTGTGTGTGTGTGTGTGTGTGTGGTGTCCTCATGAGATGAAGTTAGAATACAGCCACATGGGAGGAGAAGGTCCTGTGATATTAGAAGCAGAAACGGGGTGACACAGCCATAGGGCACCTAGGATGGAGCCCTAGAAGCCAGGAAAGGCCGGAACTGACCATCCCCAGACCCTGCAGAAGGAACCACCTCCTACACCTTGATCTTGGGCTGCAGGCCTGAGAGTAGGTGTCTCTTGTCCCAGCCCCTCACCTGGTAATCCGGGGCCTATAGAAGGAAACACAAACCCGGCCTGGAGGGGGTGGAGGTGGGGCCTGTGCTTGCGGAAGCCCAGGACCATCACTGGCCAGCCCATTTCTGTGCACTGATCCCGCTCTTCCCTGGGGAGGAAACTGGGGCCCAGGACCACCTGCCCACGTGGCCTGTCTCTGCAAACTGCCCCCTCAGCCCACCCCCAAGGCCTCCCAGGCCCCAACCAGGAGCCACGGCCAGCATGCTGACTGCTGGGAGTGACTGCAGGCACCCTGCCCCACCCCCTGGATTTGAGTGTAGCCATCTGAGAACTGAGCCCCAGTCCCCCACATGCATCGCATTTCGCAGGGCTGCTGTCGTCTGTAGCTGGGGCTACCCTAAGGAAGGTGACTGGAACTGAAAACCCCAGCCCGGGGGACATGTTGGAGCCCAGGGGCTTTTTAAGGCGCTTCTAGCCCAGAGGCCCCACGGTCTGGTGCAGTAGGCTTGGTTTCTCTGCAGAAGGGCCCTCCTGTACCTGGAGACTGAGGGCTCGTGCAGAGGGCGAGAGGCACTCCAGGAACGTTGTGGAGACACTCCCGCCACGTCCTCCCCGCTCCCTCAGACCCCGACCCTGCGGGCTGAGGGCTCAGGCTCCAGGGGTGTGACTCCAGCCCAGGTCTCCACAGCCTGAGGGGGACAGAGTCTCGGTGTTTCTTTTTCTTTTCTTTTCTTTTTTCTTTTTGTTCTCATCCAATAATTCGAACTAGAGTGTATCCTGCGGGACAAAAGTCCATGGGGTCACAGAATTGGGCACAACTGAACATTTGAGCCCATATAGGTGAATTACGATGCTGTGTTGTTTTTTTTCTTTCCCTTTTCAATCTGCAGCAACTTGAGTCATTTATATGTAGATGTATTTACATTCTTTCTCAGGTTCTTTTCCCACTTAGGTTATTGGAGAGTGTTGAGTAAGGTTGCTTGTGTTACATTGTGGGTCCTTGTGGCTTATTTTACAAATGGTAGTGTGATATGTTAGTCTCAAACAGCTCATTTCTCCCCCGCCCCCTGCCCCCCACACCTTTTTGGTGATCCTAAGTTTCTCTTTGGTAAAGAAGCTCATTTCTGTCCATTTTTAGATTTAACTGGAAGTGACACCCTATGACCCTTGTCTTTCCTGTCTCCCTCACTCCCCTTGGTGGGACTCTACTTTCTCCCCTGTGGCTTGACGTGACATGATTTCCTCCCTCTTTACGGCTGAGCCGTAATTGCAGTGTGTGTGTGTACCCCATCTTTGGTATCCGTCCAGCAGTCCTTCCATGCTTAGGTGGTTCCGTGTCTTGGCTATGGTACCTAGTGCAGTCGTGATCACAGGGCTACACTTGTGTTTACAAATGTTGGTTTTGTCCAGTCCCAGGCTTGGGACTACTGGGTCCTAAGGTGCTTCTGTGTTTAGCTTTTTGAAGAGCCTCCATACTCTTTTTCCTAGTGGATGTACTGATGTGCTTTCCCAATAATGGTGCAAGAGGGCTCCCTTCTCTCCACACCCGCTCCAGCGTTTATTGTTGGCGATGTTTGGAGATGGTCATTGTGGCCCGTGCAAGGTGATGCCTCATTGAACTTTTGATTTGCCTTTCTCCAGTAACCGGTGACACTGAGCATCTTTCCTGTGTCTAAGGGCCATCTGTATGACTCCATCACAGACATGTCCTTTTTTGATCTTAGGCACATATTTTTCTTGGGTTGTTTGTATTTTTGATATTGACTTGCATAAACTGACTGTATTTTTTGTAGATGAATTCCTTATGGTGTCTTTGTTTACAACTATTTTTTCCCATTCTGAGGGTTGCCTTTGTCTTTTGTTTAAGATTTCTGTTGCTATTCAAATAGTTTTAAGGTTAATTAGGTTCCTTTTTATTATTTTTGGTTTATTTTTCATTATTCTAAGAGGCTGACCCAAGAAGAACTTGCTGTGATTTATATCAAAGCCTGTTCTGCCTATATTTTCCTCAAGAATTTCATAGTATCCATCCTGACATTTAGATCTTTATATTATTTGGAATTTGTGTACAGTGAGAGGGGGGTGTTCTAATTTCATTCTCATTTTTTTGCTTCACTAACCTCCACACTGTCCTCTGTAGTGTCTTTTAGCAGTTTATATTTCTAGCATCAATGATGGAGATGCGCCAGCTATTACGCTTTGCAGAGTTCCTGACAATGGCAATTTTGACTGGTGTGAGGTTATACTTTGCTGTTGTTTCGATTTGCATTTTTCTAATTTCTTGTGATATTGACATCTTGCCATGTGATTTTTTAAAAGGGTTATTAGATAAACCTTAGGGGCTTCCCTGGTGGCTCAGTGATAAAGAATTTGCCTGAAATGCAGGAGACCCAGGTTCAACCCCTGGAGATCCTCCTGGAGAAGGGAATGGCAACTCACTCCATTAGTCTTGCCTGGAGAATCCCATGGACAGAGGAGACTGCAGGGCTACAGTCCATGGGATTGTAAAGATTTGGACACAACTGAACTACTAACACTTTCACACTTAGATAAATTTACTTCTTAAGATGACTTCTTAAATGCCTGTCCTGTTTTGAGTTTTGAATTCTTTTTGATGACCCTCCCGACCCCTGACCCAGGATATCTCTTTTTTTAAAAAAGTTTTATTTACTTTATTGTGTTGGTTTTGCCATACAATGATCTGATACTCCCATGGGTTTACATATGCCCCCCCCCCCCCGAACCCCCCTCCCTCCTCCCTCCCGATTCCCTCCCCCTGGGACATCTCGGTGCACCAGCCCTGAGCATCAACCCTGGGCTGGCGATTGATTTCACATATGATAATTAACATGTTTCAATGCCATTCTCCCGTATCATCCCACCCTTGCCCTCTTCCACAGAGTCCACGAGTCTGTTCTATACATCTGCATTCCTTTTGCTGTCTCGCATGCAGGGTTCTCGTTACCATCTTTCTAAATTCCATATATATGCGTTAGTATACTGTATTGTTGTTTTTCCTTCTGGCTTACTTCACTCTGGATAATAGGCTCCAGTTCCGTCCACCTGAGTAGAACTGATTCAAATGAATTTTTTTTTAATGCTGAGTAATATTCCATTGTGTATATGTACCACAGCTTTCTTATCCATTCGTCAGTTGATGGGCATCTAGGTTGCTTCCATGTCCTGGCCATTGTAAACAATGCGGCGATGAACATTGGGGTACACGTGTCTCTTTCAATTCTGGTTTCCTCGGTGTGTATGCCCAGCAGTGGGATTGCTGGGTCATATGGCAGTTCTATTTCCAGGTTTTAAGGAACCTCCACACTGTTTTCCATAGTGGCTGTACTAGTTTGCATTCCCACCAACAGTGTAGAAGAGTTCCCTTTTCTCCACATCTCTCCAGCATTTATTGCTTGTAGACTTTTGGATTACAGCCATTCTGACTGGTGTAAAGTGGTACCTCATTGTGGTTTTGATTTGCATTTCTCTGATAATGAGTGATGTTGAGCATCTTTTCATGTGTTTGTTAGCCATTTTTATGTCTTCTTTGGAGAAATGTCTGTTAAGTTCTTTGGCCCACTTTTTGATTGGGTCGTTTATTTTTCTAGAATGGAGCTGCAGGAGTTGCTTGTATATTTTCTCTTGAGGATGCTCCTTACAGGGCCTCGGGCCTTCTGAACATTGGTGTCCATTTCAGTTTTTCAGGTTGTTATGGAAAACGGCCACAAGGTGGCAGAACGGTAAGAGAATGTAGGGGGGCACGTGTTAGTCGCTCAGCCCTGTCTGATTCTGTGACCCCACGGGCCACAGCCCACCAGGCTTCTCTGTCCATGGAGTTCTCCAGGCAAGAATACTGAAGCGGGTTGCCATTTCCTTCTCCAATGTGTGTGTGGGGTACACTGCCTGCCATATTCTGCCAGCTCCCTGAGCCCCACAATTGAACCTTGGAACCTAAGCCTGCTCAGCCTCCAGAAACTGTGACACCAGCCCAGGTCACCAGGGTACGAGGCGCATAGAGTTGGCTTTTGTTTTTCTTTCTTTTTTTTTTTTTTGTTGAGAGTGGGTTTAATTCTATAGTTTTCACTGGAGTATATAGTGGAATTACAATGTTGTGGGTGAGTGTTTTTTGCCTTTTTAACCAGTAGCAACTAGATTCACTTAGACGGAGGTCTATATATGTTCTTTTTGGGTTTTCCCCATGGAGGTTATAACAGAGTGTTAAGTAGGGGTCCTTGTGTTTCACAGTGGGTCCTTGGTGCTTATTTCATAAATAATAGAGTGCTTCTATCAGTCTGAATCAGCTCATTTCTCACCACCCCACTCTCTCATTTTCTGGGGACATAAGCTTTTTTCTGTGTATGTGAAACTGTGTCTCTTTGGTCAAGAAGCTCATCTGTATCCATTTTCAGATTTCGCCTGAAGTGACAGAATCTGACTCATGTGTCTCCCTGTCCCCTTCCTTCACTTGTCACCACCTTCCCCCTTCCTTCCCTGTGACTGGACCTGGCATTATCTGCTCCATCTATATGGGAGAATAATACTGTGTGTGATAGACCCTATTCTTTGTCCACTCATGTGTTTTCATTCACTTAGTTTGCTTGTTAATATGGTATCCATGCCTGAGTTGCAGTGGTAGTGCCTGGCTGTAAGCAATACTTGAACAGGTGGGAAGAAGCCGTCAGAGGCTCTTGTCTCTTTAACTCTTTGGTTTCTCATAATAATACATAGCTTTTGTTGGAGTAAAAATGGCTTAGAAGTGCGTTGTGTTTGTTTCAGGTGTACAAAATCTTGTTCAGTTACACTTATTTCTGTATCTATTCATCCTTTTTTTAAGCATATAGGTGGTGACAGTGTGTTCAGTCCAACACTCTTTTTAAAGTTGGTCCGTGCTGATCATTTCTTTTTTACGTATTCGTGGGTATGAAATAATCCCTTCCTCCCAGTTTACAACTTTTCCCCACCATTTCCCTTTGATGACCATGATTTGTTGCCTAAGACTGTGCGACTGTTTCAGTGTGAATAAGTTCATTGCAGTGAGTACCTCTTTCCCACCTGTACATGACACCAAACAATGTTTCCCTGTCTCAGTCTGACTTACTTTACCTTCTAAGATTACCTCTAGATTTATCTACCCCTTCGAATGGCATCACTTCACTTCTCTAAGTCAGAGTCATGTTTCATTGTGCGCCTGTGTCCCTTTCTCTTTATCCACTCACCTGTCCCTGTCTATTGTGCTAACTTTCAGGTAACTTTCAGGTACTGCTGCAGTGCAGGCTTTGGTGATGTGTTTCTCAAAATCTGACTTTATCCACGCACACTCTCAGGAGCTGGACTGTCAGATTATATAGGGAGTCCATTTCTTTTTTAGAAAATGCACATCTTTGGAAATACTCATGACAACTGTTAACAATAAAATTTTATCAGCACATTAAGGTCTGCTTTCTTCCCCTCATTCTAGCATTTCTTGTGTGTAGGGTTTTTTTTTTTAAGACTGGTCTTTTTCACTTCTCTAAGGTGATTCATCATGATCAGACTGATTTTCCTGCATCTATTCACCTGAGTGACTTTTCGCGTCCTTTTATTTTAAAACCTTGTAGATTTTATTTGCCTCTTGATATTTTCTTCTGACAACTTGCACTTTTTTGCATGTTCTTATTGTTTTGTTCAAGAGGTTTCTTGAACTCGTGTCATTTAGAACAGTGTTTTTTGTGAATATTACTGATAGGCATAATTTTTATGGTTGCTATTTCAGGAAATGACCACAAGGGGCAGGATTGTCAGGCTCAAATATGGTTACGCTGAAGATGAAACCTTCATGAAGGTACCTCGCGGGAGAAGGAAATGGCAACCCACTTCAGGATTTTTGCCTGGAGAATTCCATGGACAGAGGAGCCTGGCGGGCTACAGTCCACGAGGTCGCAGAGTCAGACACAACTGAAGCGACTTAGCACCCTCGCATGCATGCATAGCTGTTCACCTTTGAGTTTTTTCCCCATGGAGTTTATCACAGTTTGTTCATAAGAGCCCTTTGTTATACCTAGGTTCTTGATGATTACCCCTTTTACATGAAATGACTATATTTGTTTACGCTAACCTTGTATTTTATCCCTTTCCATTTACTTTTATCCTCTAGTATTGAGAAGATTGTTTTCTAGGTCTGAGTCTTCTTATGTCTCTCAATGAATACATTGGTGTATATTTTTCAATTCCAGCTATGAATGATATCTAAAGATATATCTTTTCTGATTCTTATTTTCTTCATGTTGTTTTAACATCACTAGTTTTATTAATGTTTCTGAAAATCACATTATTTAATTTTGTTTTCTGGCAGAGTCAGGTTTCATTGTGCACACGGGTGTCTTTATCTTTATCCACTTACCTCTCCACAAATAATATGTTTACCTGCATTTTTAGGCCAGTGTAAAGTGTAGTCCAGTGCACCCTTGGTGGCATATGCCTTTTCAAAACATTATCTTCTCAAATTTTCCTTAGAGTGGTTCTGTAGGATCTTATAATAGCTCTATTTTTATTTCTTTAAGGCAGTTCCATTTTCCTCTCCACACTGTTATCTTTTATGTGAGAAGACTGTCCTTTCCTTTTCTCATGTTCCTGGTTTGATTTTCATGAACTGACCACGTACATGTGGGTTCACTCCTGGGCTCTCTGTTCTTTCCTTGAGTCCGTGTGTCTGTGTTCGTGCCAGTTCCTCACTGTTGTGGTGACTACAGCTACGTGATGCAGTTTGAAGTTGGAGAGGAAGATGCCTCCGGCTGTGTTCTTTCTCAGAGAGTTTTTGGCTGTTTAAGGTCTTGTTCAATATTAGCAGCCTAATATTAGGAATATTTTTATTTCTGTGAAAAGTGCCTTTGAATATTATTTTGTGATTGCAGTCAGTGTATTTGTTGATGGCTTTGGTTGGAATGGACAATTTAATTCCTCATTGTTCCAGTGCATGAGCATAGACTAGTTTTCTGTTTATTTGTGTTTTCTTTGGTTTGTTTTTCAGTGCTTTCTAGTTTTCTGACTACTGATCTTTTATGTCCTTGGTTAAGTTTGTTGCTAGATGTTTTATTCTTTTTGATGCAATTATAAATGGGATTTTCTTAATTTTTGTTTCTGATTGCTGTTGGTGTATAGAAATGCAACTGATTTTTGTATATCGATTGGGATTATAAATTGTAGTATTTTATATGATTGTAAAGTGATCCCAAATTATTCAACTTTACTGAATGTATTCTAACAAATTTTTGTGAAGTTATGTGAAAAATTTTATTTGTAAAATCTATTTCTCCTCCAATAGGTCATCCAGAGGACTCAAGACATGGTGGTTACTAATAGATTTCCCACAGTATTTCTTCATTCCATGTGGACTCCTACAAGAGCAGTGAGCATCACAGCTTCCCATGAACTTCATCTTGGTAAATCTTGGCCTTTTAAAGAAAGTTTCATGCCTGTCTGATCTGATTTTCTTTTGTAGTATTGACATTGTTGTTTTGAAAAATAATTTACTTTCCAGTAATTTAAGGTGTACAGAAAATGTACAGAAAAATGCCTAGTAATGGTAAAAAGTACTCCCATTTGCCACATCACATAAAATATTTTATGCAAAATGGGGACATTCTTTTGCAGAACCAGCACATAACAGCCAAAATCAGGCAATCTTATGGGTTATACATTATAATGTAATTCACAGGCCCACTTCGACTTTCAGCAGTTGTCCAATTGTATGAATATATCTTTTTTTCCCATCCTCATCTGTTTTTTGTTTGTTTTTTAGAGTGTTACTGAAATTTTTGGTTACTTGGACAAACCTGATGGATTTAAAGCAGACATGGTGATTATGGGAGCTGGGTGGTCTTTTCTATACAGATTTTTTTTTTCACTAAAGATGGTTTTAATGTTTAACCATGTTGTAACATGTATCAGTAACTACATTCTTTTTTCCCATAGTAATTAAAAATAAATAACATGCCATTTATCATTTACATATATGTAAACATCCAGTGTTGTAGTATTAACTACCTTTACTCGTGCTTTGGAGAAACTCAAGAAACTGAGTCAGTAACTGAAATGGTCCAAGACATCACCTTAGATACCATCTTCACCTAAAAACAAAACATGGGCTTCCTGGTGGTCCAGTGGTTAAGACTGGACACTCCCAAAGAAGGAGGCCCAGATTCAATCCCTGATCAGAGAACTAGATCTCCCATGCCACAACTAAGAGTTTGCATGCTGTAGCTAAACATCTGGCTTGCGTCAAGGAAGGTCAACCTGGCACAACCAAATAAACAAATAAATATTAAATAGAATAAAAACAAAGACAAAGAAAGATACAGTTGTTGTGCAGATTTATGTCTTAGCTTTCCCTAGTGATTAAAAAAAAATAGGTTCACAAGACTGTCATCCTTCTATCTGGTATATACAGAGAATTCCTTTGAAATGAGATTTCTCTTGTAAATATGACACACAGAAGAATCATTTTGCCTTGGGTTTCAGAGATGTGTTCTCTTAAAAAAAAGTTAACTAGGTCCAACTAATTCTGATGCTGAAGAGGTATATTTTGGGGTAGTATTTGCTCCCCTTCACTTTGGATGTATTCCAATTTGCTTACAGTCATCGTATAATTGGTTTTGGAGACGTCATGGTAAATTACCCCAAGGTAAACTGAGTCCATGAAACATGAAGTCTCTTTGACCCCTGGGAATCACTTTCTGCTTTTTCTGGCTTTGAATTTGACTTGTTTGGATACCTCATACTAGTGGAATCACAGAATGTTTGACCCTTTTAGAACCGGTTTGTTTCACATAAAAAAGGATTACAAAGTTGATCGACATGGAAGCATTGTTAGAATTAGGTTAGGGTTAGGGTGTCGGATATCGGGTTCGGGGTTAGGGGTTCAGGAGTAGAGGTTAGGGTGTAGGGTTAGGGTTAGGGTGTAGAGAGGAAAGGCGTCAGGCCGTGTCAGCGCACAACAGAGGAGAGGTGTCGGGGGCAGTGAGAGGTTCTGTCAGGTCCTAGCGAGGAAAGACGTCAGGGAGCCGTGAGAGGCGGAGTCAGGGAGCCTGA
>ML664181.1:1518756-1546575 GCA_007570785.1 Antilocapra americana
CAGGTCCCAGAGAGGAAAGACGTCAGGGAGCCGTGAGAGGCGGGTTAGGGTTACTCAGCCATGTTGGATTCCAGCGAGGAGGATCCTGGGAGGTTGGTAAGACTTCTGGACTGGAGTCTCCTATCTCCTTTGACCTTTCCTGAATTGTGGTTGGTGGTAGCTTGTTAGTTCCTGGTTCCTTGTCAGGACCTCCTGTTGTAAGATGACTCCTGCAAGTGTTTTCTCTGGTGCCTGGCAAGGGCAGGTGGTTAGCCGTTCCCTTAACAATTTGTCTTTTGGTTTTCTTGAATAAGGTCCTTCACAGAGTAAATATATAAAATTTTAAAAGTCGATGTTTTAATTAATTTATATTAAAAATTTGGTAAGTTGGCTTTTTTGTAATGTGTTAGAACTCACCACCAGGCCGAAGGTCTTGGTAGACCTTTTGTTTTCTAAAATGTTCTTGGTTTTTTAATGAATCACGGTGTTAGTTGCAAAGTTTGTGTTTATGTTCATTTCATTCCGTCTTTTTTTAACAGTTACTCATTTTTAGCTGGTTGATCATTGCTGTACAACATTGGTTTGATTTGTCGTACATCAGCATGAAGTAACCACAGGTGTACGTATGTCCCCTCTCTCTTGAATCTCCCTCCGACGCCCCGCCCATTCCCACCTCTCTAGGTTATTACAGAGCGCCAGTGTGAGTTCCCTGAGCCATACAGCAAATTCCCACTGGTTGTTTACAAATGTTGGTGTCCATGCTGCTCTCTCCATTCATCTCACCCTCTCCCTCTTGTTCCCCACTCTTGTCCTTAAGTCTGGTTTCTATGTCTGTATCTCCACTGCTGCTGTGTGAACAGATTCGTCAGTACCATCCTTCTAGATTCCATGTTTTTCTCTTTCTGACTGACTTCCCTGTTTCATACGCTCTAGGTTCATCCACTTCATTAGAACCGACTCAAATGGGTTCCTTTTTATGGCTGCATTCCATATAGGCTCTATTGTTCCTTAGCCACATTTTGAGGAGGTCATGGAGCTATTCTGCTCCGCTTCAGTTTGGGCTTCCAGTCTGAGTGCTCACAGCAGAGCTGGTTCTGGGTGAGCCCCCTGGGCTCTATGAGCGCGGGGCTGCCCGCTCTTCTCTGGCTGCCCGCAGGGGGCGCCGATCCCTGCTCTGACCGCGGGCCCGGGACGCTTTGCCTTCAGACTCGGTGACCAACTGGCGGGAGCTTTGTCTCCTCAGGCTCAGGCTTTGTCTCCTCAGCCCTAGTCAGGCTTCTGGATAAGGGGGCTGTGTCCAGGCTGAGAGGAGTGGGGTTGCCTCAGTGCCCACCAGCAGGGAGGCTCTGCAAGAGTGGAAAATGAGGACGAAGTAGACGTTTTCTGTGTCCAGCTGAGCGCTGACAAGAATCCATCTCAGAGGACTCAGGAGAGAAAGCTCTCCACGTGGAAAATGGTGGATTTTTAGGTTTCTGTTAGATGGTCTAGAGGATGACCAATGATGTTCTTTAGTGTAGGGTGGCCAGTTTTCCTGTCACTGTTTCTTGAGAGGACTGTCCTTTATTTTTTGCATGTTCTTGGCTTGATTTTCATGAACTGACCACGTACATGTGGGTTCATTCCCAAGCTCTCTATTTCCTCTAGTCTGTGTGTCTGTGTTTGTGCCAGTTCCTCACTGTTGTGGTAACTTCAGCTCTGTGATGTATGAAGTCAGAAAAGAAGATGCCTCCAGGGGTGTTCTTCTTTCTTTTTGGCTGTTCAAGATCCTTAGCTGTTGCAGGCTGATATTAGGAATATTTCCATTTATATGAAAAATGCCATTGGATAGTCTGTTGTGATTGCAGTCAGTGCATTTGCTGATGGTTTAGGTGGGAATGGACATTCTAATTACTCATTGGTCCAGTGCTTGAACGTGGAATATGTTTCCGTTTATTTGTGTTTTCTTTGGTCTTGTATGTCCTTGGCTAAGTTTGTTGCTAGGTGTTTTATTCTTTTTGATGCAATTATAAATGGGATTTTCTTAATTTTTGCTTCTGATTATTATTAGTGTGTATGGAATCACCACTGATTTTTGTATATTGATTTCAAATTATTCAACTTTAATGAATGTATTCTAAAAACTTTTTGAGAAGTTATGTGGAAAATTTTATGTGTAAAGTTTGTTTCTCCTGCAGTAGGTCATCCAGAGGACTCAAGACATGATGGCTACTAATAGATTCTTCCCACAGTGCTTCTTCACAATGTAGACTCCTACAAGGGCAGTGAGCATCACAACTTCCCTTAAACTGTTCTAGAAGAATCAGAACAGGCAGACCCCATACCTAGATCCTCCCAGAGCCATAAGGAATGCAGTATCCAGTATGTAATCTTAATAATGCTTATTGATGTAGATTAAATTGTATGTGCAGATCGCTTTAGAATGTAAACTATGGCTGTAACCTGTTTGTGTCTCTTACTGACATTGTCCACTGTGGACTTTAGAGAATTTGGGAATGTGGGCTGGTGTGTGTATACTTTTGGTGTAAGAGGTTGTCACAAAAATTGGTCAGGGTCCCTGGCTAAAGAGGAAACTCTGCCTTGGGCCGCCGGTATAATGAACTGTACTTTTCTCATGCTGAAGAGGAGTATTTTGGGGTAGCATTTGCTCCCCCTCAGTTAGGATGTATCCCAGTTTGCTTACACAGTCATCTATGGAAGACATCCTGATATTTGAAGGTTTGTAGTCATTACAGGTGTCAGACAGTTTTTCAGAGTTGTTTTTTCAATATTAGATGTGCAGTGTTTGATCCTCAGGTGAGCCTTGTTTGGCTTTGGGGAAATAAAAGCTAAGTTGCTCTGTGGCATGTGGGACCTTCCCGGATAAAGGGTCAAACTTGCATCTGTTGTGTTGTCAGGTGCTTTCTTTACCACTGAGCCACCAGGGAAGCCCCTGGGCTTGTTTTAAGTTTACTGGTTCTAATAGGTGTGCAGTACCACTTCACTGTAGATTCAATTTGTAATTTCCTAATGATATATTATTTTTTAGTATTTTTGATGTGTTTATTTACTAGCTGTATTTTTTTTGTCAGGTGTTCAGATTTATACATCTTTAATGAGGTTGTTTGTTCCAGATTTTTAGGTATTATTTGAGTACAACACTTTATCAGATATGTATTTTGTAAATGTATTTCTCTGTTTGTGGCTTATGTTTAGATTTTCTGAATAAGGTCTTTTACAGAGTTTAAATTTTTAACTTTTTAAAGGTCATGTTATGTATTTTATATCCTTTTTTGGGTAGACTTTAGTTTTTGGGTTTTTTTTAAGCTAAAATTTATAAGTAAAACTGAGGTACTGCATATACAGCTTTGTATTTTGTCTGTTGAGAAGTCTGAGTGAATTTGGTGTAAGTTGTAACATTTCTTTCTACTTTCATTGATTGCATATGGTTCCCAATTATATAACAATTTTTGAGGATGTCATTGGAAGTCAGTTTCCTGAAGTGAAACTGCATCCATGAAACGTCAACTCTTTTCAGCCACTGGGAATCACTTTCTGCTTTTTCTGTCTTTGAATTTGACTTGCTTTGACATGATTCCACTGTCTCATACTAGCAGAATCACAGAATGTTTGTCCTTTTTTGGTCTGGTTTGTTTCACTTAACATAATGACTATAACGCTCATCCACATTGTAGCATTGTCAGAATTACCTACTTTTAAAGGCCGGATCATGTCCCATTGTGTGTATACTACAGTTTATTTATGGAATTGTCTGTTCGTGGACACTGGATTTCCTTCCATTTTTTGGCCAGTGTGAATAATGCTGTTGTGAATAGGAGAATAGAAATTTGTTTATTTCTTTCAGCCCATTTTTTCAAACTTTTTAAATACATAACCTGAATTGGGATTGACATATTGTATGTTAATTCCATTCATTAGTTTTTGAGGAATTTCTGTAACGTCTTGCAAAGCGGTTACACCATTTCACTGTGGTTTTTGTATGGTAGAATATTGTTGAAGCTTTTGCATGTATCCTATGTTGCATATTCATTCATCCACTGATGTACAGTGAATGGGTTCTACCTTTGGGCTATTGTGAATAATGTTGCTCTGAATGTTTGTGTACCAGTTGTTGTTTAAAAATCTGTTTTCAGTTCATTGATGTGTATATCCAGGAGTGGAGTTGGTGAAGTAGCAGTAAGTATATTTTTATCTCTCTGAGGAAATGGCAAAGTATTCTACATATAGTCCGTACTATTCTCCATATCCACAAGCAGAGTGTAAGGTTTCTTATTTTCTACATTGCTGTTAATCTTTTCATCTTGATTATAATCGTGTAGTGAATGTGAACAAAGATTGTGTTGTGATTTTAATCTGTATTTCTGTCATTACAGAAAGGAAACACAGAGAGCAATGATACACATAGGTGCACCTGCACATTTCAGATAAATAGTCTGTTTAATCAGTTCAGTTCAGTTTAGTTGCTCAGTCGTGTCCGACTCTTTGCGACCCCATTGGACTGCAGCACCCCAGGCTTCCCTGTCCATCACCAACTCCTGGAGTTTCTGGTCAGAACTGACTCATTGGAAAAGACCCTGATGCTGGGAAAGATTGAAGGTGAGAGGAGAATGGGACGACAGAGGATGAGCTGGTTGGATGGCATCACTGACTCAATGGAGATGAGTTTGAGTTGGTGATGGACAGGGAGGCCTGGTGTTCTGCAGTCCATGGGGTCCCAAAGAGTTACACAAGACTGAGCGACTGAGTGGATAACTATATTACCCATTATAAGACTCTGTTGAGTCATATGACAAATATATTGCCCTTACTTTTCTAACCCAAGTTATTAGAACTACAACCTAGATTTTTAAATATACTAACCAAATACTTAGATATGTAAGGCTCATAAAGACAGACAGTCCATAGTTTTGACGTTTACTCAGAAGAAAATAAAACAATAAACTTTAAAGAGATACCACCTCACATTCGTCAGAATGGCTATCATCAAAAAGTCTACAAATAAATGCTGGAGCGGTTGTGGAGAATAAGGAACCGTCCTGTACTGCTGGTAGGAATATAAATTGATGTAGCCAATATGGAGAACAGCATGGAGATTCCGTAAAAGGCTAAAAATAAAGTTGTCGTATGACCTAGCAGTCCCATGTCTGGTCAGACATCTGGAAAAGACAAAAAAAAAAACTCTAATTAGAAAAGATACATGCACCCTTATGTTCATAGCAGTACTGTTTATAACAGCCAAAACATGGAGCCAACCTAAATAACTGTCCATTGTCAGATGAATGGATGAAGAGGATGTGATATATTTATATGTTTCCATGTACAGATAACCACATACACACAGTGGAATATTACTGAGCCATAAAACAGAATGAAATAATGTCTTTTGCAGCCACATATAGATGGACTTACAGATTGTCATTCTAAGTGAAGTAAGTCAGAGAATAACATATATCATATGATATCAGTTATATGTGGAATGAATGTAAAAAAAAGTGATACTAATGAACTTCTTTACAAAACAGATTTATACTCACAAATATATAGTTACCGAAGGGAAAAGGTAGGGAGGGATTAGTTAGGTGTTTGGCATTCTTAACAGAGGCATACTACTATATATGAAAGAAATGACCAGGACCTACAGTATAGTATAGGAAACTATATTAGTATCTTGTGATGATGTATAATGGGACAGAATCTCAAAAGGAATACATGAAAAAGACATGGAAAAATTATAACCATTGTGCCAACACTAACAGTTATCATATTACTACTCAACTTGTATTTATACATGGCACTAAAATGTTCACGTCAATAAATATATTGTCACTGATCAATTACATAAAAGTAAATAGAGAATTCAAACAGTAAATAAACTTCCTGTCATTACTCATCATAATTTATACACTTTTACTTCTTGTAACACTCATTCTGTAAGTGCTGGACTAGGAATTTAAGTTAATATACACCAAGAGATTTTGAGGGTGTAAGGAGGTATAATTGATTTAATTCCTTAAAAATGGATTAAAAAACCCTATGTACATGAAGTGAATGGAAGTCAGTTTAATTAAGCAAGATTCTTACTAGAGTGATGTGCTTCTGTACCACCAAATTTTAGTTCACAGGTAAATCCTGCAGTCACCTGGCTTCAGTGTATGTTTCTTGCCATCCAGAAAGAAAAGGTGAGGGACCCCTGACAAAATTGATGCTGTTTTTTTTTTCCTTTGGTTTTGATTTTCATTTTATCTCAGAGCTTGGCCAAAAGAGGGTCTAACCCGTTTTTAGAGTTACATTCCAAGGCTTGTTCTGGCATTTTACATATGTTGACAAACTGCTGATTATTTTCAACAAATGACAATGATCAGGGCTTTATATTTACTATTTGCTGCTTGAGCTGGAATAGTAGGCACCCCTTTAGGTGCAGTACTTCATGCTGAAGTAGGCATATCTGAAGCAGTACCATAAGATGAACGAATTTATAATGTAGTCATCACATCCCTTGAATTTGTAATAATTCTTCATATTTTTATGACCCATCATAATTGGAGGGCTTGGAAAGTTATTTGTCCCGGTAATGATTGGAGTACCCAGTATAACATTTCCTTGACTAAATATATGCTTGAGTACTTCTTCCAGTGTTCTTACTCCTACTTCAGCCACGAAGAGTAGAAGTTGATGGCAGTGGTTCTTGGAATGAATCTTGATCCCTAGGTGGTGCAGCTGTTAAGGAATCTGCCTGCTAATTCAGGAGACACAAGAGATCCAGGTTCAATCCCTGGATCAGGTCAGGAAGATAACAATTCATACACTATTTTTACGTGAGGAAGTTTGACACTCATGACGTTTCTCTTCTGTGCACATAAAAACCAGTGGTATTCAAGGACATTAAAGAAACCTGACATTGAAAATCTTTTCTTTACTGTGAGGAATGCTCAGGAATTTGCGAGTCAAAACATAGTTTTATGCTTATCATCATTGTCGTTGCCTCTGAAATATTTTGAGAAATGCTCTTTGTTCATGGTTTAGATTCATGTAGAAGCTAAATGGCATTAATCCTTTATGCTGACAACCGGGAGTTTAAACCTCCCATTAATCCTGTGTGACAACTATATACGCCAACATGATTTATTAGTATTTTATCAATATTTTTAGTCATATTGTGTTTAAAATAAAAATGTCAATCTATAATTATACTTGAAGACAAGGTAGAAAATCCAAGCAAATACAAGATAATCCATCCTTTGAGAAAGACAGTGAATGAAAAATCTATGTGCTTTGCCTGATGCTATTTTATGTGTTAGATCTGGAAGTATCTTATTCACCACATCCAACTGAGTGATTAACAAATGTTTCAGAGAAGAAAGGATCATTTCTCTTTAACAATTAGTTCAACTCCTCTTGAAGCAAACCCTGTACATGAATAGCTATAAAAGACCAATAAGATATTATTTATTTATTAGCTTGACACACTAGATCTGTTACCACATTCATTTATTATCTCCACCCAACTCTCCAGAAATATGGAAATAACAGTCTATTTGTGAGCAGGATGTGTCATCAGTAGCTTCTATGATAAAACAAGGGTATCTATCAGACTCTCTTCTACAAGGAACAGTAATTGTAATTCTTGTAGTAGGAAACATTGGAAGTATTAGGTTATTTTTGTAAGTGAGAGTTACAGTGATACCGCTAATTGCTAATAGCACAACTGGCCATGTATTTGTGTACTTAATGGGAGAGGCAATCCTGGCCAAATCAGTGGTAGCCTGCATGAAATTAGTGATTGTCATTCTAGCCATTTTTCTTGATTTTGCAGAGTTATTTGCTGTTTTATTTGAGAGTACATATTCTCCCTGTTTGTAAGCCTCTATTTACATAACACATAGAGACCCACTAAAGTGATGCGTATCATGCAGTAAATCCCAGTCCTGAAATCTTATAGGCCCCTCTCAAGCTATTATCATCAGTTAGTCTAATTGTGTGAGACCATGTGAACTCAATGATTTTGTCGTGCTTGTGCTTATGATGGGAGATCTGAGAAGGTACTTTTGAAGTCTTATTTCATACCAGTTGTTCTCATTTTTGTCGACTTTTTAAAGGTTTGATCACTTGGGTGTTTCTTCTGCACTTGTTCTAGGCAGTTGCTGAGTACCAGCATGCCCATTCTCCCTAAGTGCAGGAGAAGTCATTACCGCTTCTCTACCTTTCTGTCTTCTGTCCTTGGGAGTACGTATTGTTTGAGCTCATCACAGAATGGTAGATGGAAATTGTCAGAATATCCTTCAAACCTGTTTTATTGCAGTCTCTTCAGGAGGTTACACTTCTGAAAGCCTCAGGATGTTACAAAGTGGCTTTTACAGTAAAATTCATGACAGCCACAGACTTCCATGGTCTGTACATGATCACTGGCTTTGCTTTCATAGTCATCATCTTATTACACAAACTAAAATTTTACTGTATTACTTACCATCATTTTATCTTTGATGGTTTTTAGATTATCATGGGTTTTCCTATACATCTCCACTTATTGATGAGGGCCTTATTTTAGTAGCAGTTATTAAAATTAACTTCTAGTTAGTTTTGTTAGAATAGGGAAAAGAATGATCAATTTTATTTTATTAGCATTAGTTCAACATCTCAAGAAAACTTGTACTAGGCACAGAACTCTTTTCTAGGGGTCCACTTTCCATAAAACCTCCTTATCCCTTTCTGTACCCATTCCTTTGTTTCTCCCAGCCTGAAACTGCTACCTGTAAGTCAGAACTACTTCTTTTTCCTTCATAAAATGCAATTTCATTCCTCATACCTTCTTTAATAAGACATATATTTTCCTTAGAAACCAGGAACTGACTTTTATATTGGCATTCTATAGACTTGTGAATATACGCATCAGTGATACTATCTAACAAAAAAATTTGCTTTCTTATGGTGAACATCTTAGGATGGCATCAGACACTATTCATGGATAGTCAAAAATCTTAGTTTCTGTGTAAGAGGAAATTCCTGTCAAGTAGTGAATGTTTCAGAACCTTAATTTATTTGGAAATGACCTAGCTATTTAATACTGTCATCACTTAGTTTAGCACAATGATAGAAATTCAGGTAACTAAAATCTGGAGAAACTATTGTAAGTTCAGTTCAGTTGCTCAGTCGTGTCTGACTCTTCGCGACTCCATGGACTGCAGGATGCCAGGCTTCCCTGTCCATCACCAACTCCTGGGGCTTGCTGCCAGGAGCCGCAGGATGCCCCTTTGCTCGGATTACAAGGTCACGAGACTAAGAAGGAAACTGCAAAGCGGACTTTCTTTATCAGGGCATCCTGGGCAAGGCCCCTCCTGGTATTTTTTCTTGGGAGTTCTGTCCATGCTCGGAACATTAGCTCATCTCAGTAGGTCAGTCCCAGTTAGAAAGAATTTGTCCTGAGATAATTCCCCTAGACCTTATCAACTAGAGGATTCGGGAAGGTGAATTCCCTTCCCTGAGGACAAAGGAGGAATAAAAGGGACATTTAAATAGATTACTACACTTCCTACTCATTACTGGAAAATTTACCAAGAGTTCTCTTGGGGTCATGGCAAGGCCACCACCAGAAGGGCTCATACTTGGCTCACCTTTCCACCTCCCACTCCCCTGACCACTCCAGGGTGGAGGTTCCCTTCCTTGAAGAGACCAGGGTGGAATGGGACTTAGGAATGCTCATATCTGTGGCCAGCATAGTTGGAGACACTGACTGCTTTAGGATAGTGTAGACATAGGGATTCATTCAAGTAGTTATATAAGGTTAATAGGGGTTTATTGCTAAAGCGGTGCTGCTAGACTGTCTCTTTGTCCTCTTTCCTCATAAGAACCGGAGTGTCACAACAGAATGAGACAGGTAGTGGTTGATGTTATTAGAATAAAACAGTTTCAAGCTTAAGCCCTTCCCTCTAGCTTCTACATAGCTGCACCTGATAAGAGAAATGTAACCTTTCTACTTAGATTGATGTACTTATCATGATTGAATGAAGTATGCTGAAGACATTCAAATAGTAAACATACTATTGTTAAATCTAATTACGCAGAAATCTGACTTCTGCAAGGGGAATGTTTTGATAGATTGAGGAATGAGCTCAATGATAAGGTTGCTATGGAAGATAGAAAATAAAAGATTGTATAGAATGATAGGTGATGTAATCATGTAACAGGGACGATTTTTGGCTATAAAACTGTAAACCAACAACAATAAATGAGAGAGACTGCCTCATCAACACATTGACTCAGCTCAGTACTTCACCGACGCCATTCATCCCTCAAGACCCCCGGACCCTCCAGGGCTGGACCCTGGCAGCTTGCTCAAACTCATGTCCATTGAGTCAGTGATGCCATCCAACCATCTTATCCTCTGTTGTCCCCTTCTCCTCTGCCTTCAATTGAGACTATTATAGACAGATATTTTAAAGTGTAATTATTTTTAATAGTTTATCTAAAAGCTCATATTGCATTTACATTTTTAAGGATTTGTTTGTTTTTAGAGGTATTTTCTTTGTTGACAAGCTTGTGACAGATATAACAATTTAGCAATATTTAACTTATAATAAACCTAGGCACTATGAAAATTCTATGCTTAATGTGAATGACTCAGACATGTCTATATTAGAGTGGTGAAAAAAAATAAATACTAGAGATTTAATATTGACTATTTCCCAATTTACATGAATGTAAAATTCATTTAGGTCAATTTTTTCTTGTATTTAGAACTGTTTGATTTGTAAGCGCTTCCTTTTCTTTAGATTATTTAAATAAGAGCTCACTTACAGCTTCAGCAATATTATCAAAAAACAGAAGACTCACACTGAGACATACATAAATCCACAGACAAACAGACAGAGATCTTCTAGTTGTGCTTGTAAGATTTAAAATATCCCTTTTACCTCCTTTTTTTTTTTTTTTTAATTGGTGGTGGGGTGGGGAGGCTTGAGGTTCTCATTTGCCCAAGGCTGAGATCTCAGGCAAAGCGGGCACTGATTTTCAAGGAAAGGATTAATTTCAAGTCTTGCCCTAGGCAGGCCTTTTTAACAAGATAATTGTTTTTAATTGCATATGCAAAAGAACCAGCTTTACAATTTCCAAGGAAAAATTTTATTTTAACCAATTTTCTCTGGTTCTTTAGAATATCAAGGCCATCCTAGGTCAAGTCATCTTTCCTTTCTGTAGTCCTAGTTTAATCCCTGAATTATAGACAGATCAGCTGATAAAAAGCTTGGGTTGTCTCGGTGGGGTGGATTTGCTCCTGGATGGACTTCACCTGGCGGCAGTAGCGAGGCTGTGGGCCTCTCCTGGAAGTGGGCGTTTGGGCGGAGTGCACCTGACCTGGGCATTGGCTGCAGTTAACCTGGGTGCACCAGCAGCCTGCACACTTCTCTCCGAAGTGGGGTAGGAGCAGAGCTCCCCTGGCCGGCGCCCTGGCTGCCTTTCACCTGGACACACCCAGAGCCTCGCGCGCCTCTCCCAGAATTGGGCGTAGGGTCGGAGCACACCCCGCCAGCGCGGCGGAGAGGGCCCGGGGCGCGTCGGGAACGGAGCTCGCCTCCTCCGAGCTCCTAGGCAGTGGGTCCCAGGTCTCAGAGGTCTCTATTGCGGCTGGGAACGCCAATTTCCTGGGCTCCTGGGTCCCCATTGATCGGCATCCAGTGAGCGGAGCGGAGGGGTGCGACCGCAGGTAAGGGAACTGGGGCTCCGTGGCGCAGGGTGGAGCAGGCCCTCTCTGTAGCCTCGGAGCCCCCTAACCTGGCAGTTGCAGAAAGGCTTCGCCATTGGGGTCAAGGCCTTTACCCCTTCACATAAAGCTCAGACCCGCACGGTTTTCCCAAACACCCTAGTGCCTGCAGCGAGGTCCTCAGGAAGTCCAAGGGGTTTAGCCTGCCTGGTGATTTCACCGGCTGTGACTCCTCAACCCTTACTCTGGCCGGCTACCTGCCGTTTACAGCCCAGGAGGCCCTTGACCTTCTGCTGGGATGGGAAGGGGAAGGGTCCACGAATTGCACCCTAGATACTTAGCCCGGTGTATGGATTTAAAAACCTGGTGGCCACCCAGGCAGAAAAGAAGGGAGGAGGGCACCCTGCTGCCCTTTCATGGTGGAATCTGCGGCTGCGCTGCTGAGAGGGGGCCTTTCCATGGGGACCCTGTGCAATAAGTGTGGTGTTTTGGAACTGAATACTTAGAACGTGTAAAATTTTTAAATTATGTGGTGCTTTAATTAAAAAAAAAAAGCTCCGATTGCTTTTCAAATTGAGGTCTAAAAATCGAAGGCCTATTTTCCTTCCACTGTGGCATTCTATGAAGAAATGTGCATTTTTTAAGAAAAGAGTCAGAAAAGTGAGGGAAACAGAAAACCCAGAGGTGGCCCTGTAGTTTGGTGAAGGCCTTAGGGGTCACTTGTAAATGCTGCTGGCTGTCGGGAGGCAGTCTCCTCCTGTGGCTGATGGGGACAGAGCTCTGCAGGCTTGTCCTTTGCATGGATGGTCTTGTTTGTGGAACTCCAGCTCGGAGCCGTCTCCTGATGTGTAAGAATTCCCCAGACTAGACCCCTAGGCAAATCCCTTAGGGCCGGGATTCCTTCCTTCACTGTACTTGTCTGTGTGGCTGAAAAGCAGCAGTGACACAGTCTCCTTTACGTCTGGTCCGTCATCCAGGCCTCGGAGTGGTGTTTCCATCCCTCTCGATAGGCTTGGGTTCCAGGAATGAAGTGTCGTCAGTTGTCCGTGATTTTACAGACGAGGAAACTGAGACCCAGAGAGGGTGGAGGACTGTTCAAGGGAGAATGGGATATCCTTCCAGGAACCCTGGCTCCTGGGTGTTTAATGAGCTTCCTACCCAGCATGGTCATTAATTGGCAAGTGTTGACACTGAGAATAAACTATCGGTCGAAGTGTAAAAGGCTTTTTAAAAGATTGTGCCTACCAGCTGTGCATCTTTTGGTGTGTTTTCATTGTACTCCCCAACCCTTGGAAAGTGCTTGCTGGGCACAGGGCAGATGCCTCATTATTTTTATTGAGTAAGTTCAATGAAGTGTCAGCAACACTATGAGGTATATTAGAACAGTGATCGTCACAGTTGGTACTTCACAGATCAGTAAGGGAAGAAAACTTTTTATTAGGAAGACTGTAACAGAACTGCTAAGTTTTAAGTTTATACCACAAGGATATTTTTTAAAAATGAATACTTAAAAATGAAATAAGGCTATTGGAGGTCTGTTGAGGACCCCACGCAAGGGAGATTCTGCCTCTTGGGACACCCCTGCTTCAGCATCTCCCTAAGCAAGCAACCTGGGACAGTTGAGTACACTTGAAGTTCCTTCCTTGACCTCAGGAGTTTTTTTAGAAGACAATTTTTTGACAATTTGTTAGTCAAGAGTCTGCCTGCGAAGCGGGAGACTTGGGTTCAATCCCTGGGTCAGGAAGATCTCCTGGAGAAGGAAATGATAGCCCACTCCAGTATTCTTGCTTGAAGAATTCAATGGACTGAGGAGTCATGTGGGTTATGGTCCATAGGGTCACAAAGGGTGGGACACAACTGAGTGACTGAACACTTATTTCTATGATTATTTCATCAGCTCCACCTCAGATTATCCGTTGGGGGCCCCTGCTTTAGTTCCCTCTTTCGTCTTCTACGCAGCTCCAGCCTGCTTCCTCCTCTTCCACCTGCAGAACTACCTGCCTGGCTTCTCTGAATGTGACCAAGAGTTTCCTTCCCTCACTTCCTTTTCTCCGAGTCCCTTCTAAAACTGGTTTTCCCTGATCTCCATTTAGGCACTTTGCCCCAGGTGGTGCTACTGGTAAAGAACGCACCTGCCAATGCAGGAATTCGATACCTGGGTTGAGAAGGTCCCCTGGAAGAGGGCAAGACAACCCAGTCCAGTATCCTTGCCTGGAGAATTCCCGTGGGCAGAGGAGCCTGGCTGGCTCTGACACTCAGATAGCGACTTAGCACCTCATACCAGAGGGCCTTTGAACTGCAGACTCTTGAGATTGTTTGGCTCCTTGGAGTCCCTTGTCATTCCACGGGTATGTTAGGGTCACCTTGTGTATTGGTTCCTAAAGGCCCTGAGAGGGTAAGAGGCAGGAAGGCCAGGGGTCTCCGGACAGAGAAAATAGGCTGCAAATGTCAGATGGTCTTTTATTTCTCTCTTAAGAGGCAGGACTAAAGAAACTAGTGTTTAAAAGGAGGGTTTTCTTAAAATTCTGTGCTGCCATGACAACTCCTGGCTTCACCTGAATTTAACTTTTCTCAAACCTTGAGCTAAGCAATGCATTTTTCTTAGGGAAATATTTGTCTTAAGCTATGTGAATGTACTATGGATTTACGCTAGACTCTGTCTTCAAGTCGGTTCCTCCTAAAGGCTCAGAACTGACTTGACAAACCAGTATGTTTTACTCATACCTTGTTCTCCTAATGTGTGTTAATGAAACTTTATTTGCTTGGAAATCTGCCTTTTTCCAAGATTCATGTCAATCATTTTATGGCCGGGGATGACTTCACCTGCTACTAATGTTATCTCAATGCATGTTGTGGGTGAGGGGCCTGGTGCCATTCTCTGAGACATTGCCCTTTTCTTTCATTAGCAGACTGCTAGTGGCTGTATAACATCTGGCTAAAGACTAGCAGGGGGTACCCTTTCTGCCCCCTTCTGATATCTAGGTAAGCAGTTTTCTCTATCTCTTTTATACTTTAATAAAACTCTATGACACAAAAGCTCTGAGTGATCAAGCTTCATCACTGGCCCTGGATTAAATTATTCTCCTCTGGAGGCCAAGAATCCCAGCATCTTTCATGGTTTACCAACAGCCTGTCAGCCTTTTGTAGTTCATACTGAGTCTTCATTTCAGATTGAAGATGCATTCCGTGGTATTGCCATCTTAAGTCTTTCCATCGCTGTGAAATATCTGTACGTGTATTCAGGATATTTTTCAGCAATCATGTCTAATTTCCAGTGTGCTGCCAGGGTCCAGCCTCGGCGGGTCCGGGGGTCTTGAGGGATGAGTGAAGAAATGAGCTGAGTCAATGGTGGTAATGGAGCCGTCTCTCTCTTTATTGTTGTTGGTTTACAGTTTTTATACCCAAAAAACACACCCATTACATCACATGTTATTCTATACAATCTTGTTTTCTGCCTATCATCAACAACTTTAACCTTAAGCTCATTTTCCTTGCAAAAGTTGGATTTCTGCATAATTAGATTTAACATTAGTATGTTTACATTTGATTGTCTCCAGCATACTTTGGATAAGTACATCAATCTAAGTAGAAAGAAACTCCCCAGTAAAGAGTAGGAGGTGTAGTAATCTATTTAAATGTCCCTTATTCCTCCTTTGTCCACAGGGAAGGGAATCTGCCCTCCCTAATCCACTGGGGGGAAATAAGGTGTGAGGGAATTATCTCAGGATGAATTATTTCTAACTGGGACTGGCCTACTGAGATGAGCTAATGTTCAGAGCATAAACAGAACTTCCCAAAAAAAATACCAGGAGGGGCTTTGCCTTGGGATGCCCCGAAGGAAAATCCGCTTTGCAGTTTCCTTCTCATCCTGACGGCTCCCGGCATCTCCCCCTTTTTTGTTTTTTAAGATAGTGGTATAGAATTCAAGGGAGACTTCGCTTATGCTCTTGCTTAGGATTCTGACGATGCCTGTCATAAAACAACTCATGCAAATGGTTACCATGATGCCTGGCCAGGGTGGGCGGTTTCAATCAGTGTGCTTCCCCTAACAACTCCCTTCTGAGAGACTTCATACTCAAGATACTTTTGGGGAATTGGGGCAGAGGTCTCTTTCTTCTGTAACTTCTTCTTGCTGTGCATGGGCGTAGGCCTGCCTAGCAGAGCAGAAGTCTCTCTCTACCTGATCTAAGTTGGGGTGTTCCACATCTGAGTAGGAACCAGGACCCTGTCCCAAGGCTGTACCACCATTTGATTGTTTCTCCTGTTTTGTATCTCCTCCCTTCCCTGTTTAGCAATTGTTTGAATCCACCCTTGAATTCAGGGAAGGTCAAGGAGGCTGAATGAAGCCTATATCTTCCAGGGGACACTGTTTTGAAAATGGTAGCTTCTAAGCCTTGATTCAGAAAACTCAAGTGTTTAGCAATAAAACATCTAATCTGAAATTACACCCATAGTATCACCTACTTATTTTCCAGGATGTCTGAACCATAGCTACTCTATTTTGACTTTTCATTGTAAAATTTTTTGTAATAGCCAAAGCATATGTCACAGTTAATGATGTCAGTGTTTTTCTAGATATGAGAAGATGCAAGAATTGGAACTCAAAAAATCCTCTCCTAAAAAGATCTAACTATCTGAAGGCCTGTTCTGCCAGTTTTTCCCAGAGCACAGAGTGCCTCATTCCTGATTTCTACCCTGAACTCCTCTCAGGGGCGTTGAAAGTCAGCATTTGCAGTGGCCATGATTTAATTGTTGTAGATGTAGATGCAGTCTTTCGTTGGCAGAGCCCCTTTTTGCTCAAAAACTTGACCATGATTTTGAGGGGGGCATTCCATGACCATTTTATCTCATGGTGCTGAGAATGTCCATTCTCAGGTTTGGCAAGGATTCCGTTGACAGGCCACTCACTGTGCTGTCACTGGACTAGGCCATAAGACAATATCCAAAATTCTCTGGTCCACCTGTCTCACTAGCCTCTTGGTCCAGGAAAATATTCCCTCTTGTTGCTTCTTCCCATATCTAGAGTTACACTGTTACCATCATCGATCTCATATGGGATTATATATTATTCTATTAGAAGCCTCAGACACACATTTGGCAGTGTAAGAAAGGGCAATCTTGTAAAACAGGTGAAATACAAATAACATAGCCAGCAGTATTAGTAAAGTCACAAGTAAGGCTTAAGTTAAGAGCTTCCATTAGATGTAGCCCAGTATATATCAGGTCATCTGACTTACTCTGTAGAATCTTTATCTTCCAGGGAGATTATATTTTGGCACCATCATCTATAAGGCATATAGTCCAGTTTTCTAGTGTTACTAGACTGATTATCCTTAGTATGATTCAATTGTTTCCAACACAGAGGAGACTTTAAACCTTAATTACCATAGCCTGGTGTTATCTATATAAATCCATCCCATAATTGTGGGAGAGTTTTCTTCCTTTGTTTAAACTTTTCTTGTTGCTCTGATTGACCTTGAGTAATAGAAAAAAGCTCAAATTTATGGCCAGAGTCAGAGCAGGCATTATTAATTGGCCTGGAGAGGGGGTCCCATCTAGTACTATCACAGCGACCTGAATATGACTATATATATATATTTTTTTTTCTTTTTTTTAAGTAAATTTTCTCAGGGCCAACCAGTTAGAGTCTTGCAGTAGAGAAATTTACCAAGGTAACCCAGAACTAGACACAGGTAATTGGCCACAAACTCAACAATTGGATTGATTTCTAAAACTAGCATAGGATCAGGTCTATGACAGAAAAGCATTTGATTTATATGCAAAGGTCTAAGAAGTCAAGAAAACATTATAAATGATCATGTGAATCATGTCCAACATCTTAGGCAAGCTGTCTACCTCTGATGTTGTCGTCTTCTCATCTTGGTGTAGTGTAGTTTTTCCTGATAAAAAGTCCTTTTATCCAGGTTAGAGACAGTCCCTTAAATTATGTCTTTTTTCAGTCCTGGTTGTAGATAATGAGGCATCTGATCTTCATCCAAAGATAGATTACTGAGATAAGCTTCAGAAGCAAACTTAGGGTGTTTTTTTAAGAATTCAATTAAATTTTACATTAATATCACATAACAGCAAACAACTATCTAAGAACTGAGTCTTACTACCTCCATTGGTAGACCTCCATTAACAAACTGGGATTTAACATTTATTGAAACATCATTTTTTTTTTAAAATTACCCTCACTTTTATCAAATTTAACCAAATTAAGGCTAATTTGTTTGCAAAACAGGTCTGTTCACACTAATTTTGGTCTGATGATTTATATAACCATAATTGATCATAGACTTTTTAAATTTTGTTAAAACATTTATAGAGTGTCAGACTGAACTTTTAAAATAAAACAAGGCTGGGAAACTCACACCAAAGTCTTATCACAGATTTTGATCTCTCTTTGGGATGCTTCAGGGGCCCTCTGAAGCACCCCAAAGTTAGCTAGAGGTCAATGATTTAGAAAGTATTGTCAATAAATATCAAAAGGGTTTATAACAGTCAGATAGGATCATATAAGTCACTGTGAAACAACAGTTACTCACTAAGCCAAAATTAACAAAAGATTTTAAAGGTAAACATAGACAAATACCAATGATAATTTTTAAAACCCTTGGTTTCTTAGAACATTTTAGGATGGCACCAAACATAGTCCCAAATCTCTTTAGTTTCTCTATAAAAGGAAATTAGTGTTTAGTAGTAAATGTTTCAAAATCTTATTTTATCTGGAAATGACCTAACTATTTAATAGACTTCTAACACTTAGCACATTTAGCACAACCCTTACAAATTCAAGTTATGCCAATCTGGAGAGACTATTTTAGACAGATATTCCTAAAGAATAATCATATAAAAGCTCATATCTCATTTACATCTTTAGAAGTTTTCTTCCCCCCCCCTTTTTTTTAAATTCGAGGTAATTGCAGATATAGTATTTAACTTATATTAACCTTAGGTACAATGAAAATATTTTACTTGATGTTAATTTGTTTAAGACATGTCTATATTAGATAGATCAACAAACATTAATATCAGGTATTTAATACTGAATATTTCCCAGTTCACATGAACCTGGAATTTATTGTTTAATTTAGAATTATTTGATTTGTAAGCGCTTATCTTTCTTTAAGCCAATTAAATAGAGCTCATTTACAAATTAACCTCAAAAATTATTACACAGAGACAAAGACGTACCAAAACATAGTTAGACAGACACAATGCAAGATCTAGCTTCATTTTCTAAGTTTAGAGGTCAACAAAGTCTCTTGTTCTTTACCGGTCGGGGCACTCTGGCCAGCTGTCCATGTCAGGAGGAGACTAGAGACAAAAGGGTCCCAGTTGCGGCCGCTGGGTCCAGTCCATTGGCAGGCAAGCCAGCCCCCGAGTACCCCGAGTGGTCAAGACAGTCTCAGCGAAGAAGAGGGGGATCCCTTCCAGGGCCCAAAGCTGGGTTTTTGTCTAACACTCGGAAATGGATTGTCCGAGGAGACACATGTGCTGACAAAGCAAGAGACTCTATTGGGAAGGGCACCCAGGAGAATTGCTCAGCTGCGTGGCTCACAGTACAGCCACACAGACAGACAGAGAGACAGCAAACTGTCCTCCGGGAGTCCGGAGGCAAAAGTGAAAGTAGGACGCCGGTGTAATCTGTGACCCGGTAGCGACCCGGGAACGTCTTCATAAACACACGACTGAACAACTGAACAACAGCAGCGTAGTGGCCCGGAGCGGGAGAGCCTGATGGAGGAGGTGTTTGGCCCTAGCCTCTGGACTGGTTTAGCCAGCTTGCTGATCGCGGAGCTGTTTGCTGTCTCCAGGAACTGACTAACCCCGGGCAGTGTTTCGGGTCCACAAGACCCCAAGAAATCCATGCATCAGGAAATTTAGAAAGTTACAAAAACCGTGATTCGTACCCAGGCCGTGATAAATGATCAGTGGCAATAAGCAGATGATAAACTATAGCACATGGTAAAATTTAATCTATGTTCAAATTTTCAGTTATTTATTAATTAGTGAGGGAACCACCAAGATGCTACATGTGTGCTTATTACTTCAGTCTTGTCCGACACTTTGCAACCCCATGGACTGGAGCCTACCAGGCTCCTGTGTTCACAGAGTTCTCCAGGCAAGAATACCAGAGCGGGTTGCCATGTCCTCTTCCAGGAGATCTTCCTTACCCAGGGATTGAACTCGCGTCTCCTGTGCCTCATGCACTGGCAGGTGGATTGTTTACCGCTTGCACCACCTGGGAAGCTAATAGGATGCTAAAATCTGTTAAAATGAGAGTTTTACTTCTAGAGATTTGTATTCTTTACCTGTCAATATTCTTTGGCCTTATCACAGACATGAATCATTTTCATGATCTGTTTCCTAAAACTAAGCCTCTGTCCGAGGGGAGACATAGCCTAGACCATCACAGTCAATCAAAGACACACACTCCCATAGTCCGGATCATCCTTCAGGGGTGGTCGGACATCACCTAACCTGCCTCTGGGAGCCCACTCAGTGCCTGTTTTATGACACTTTCAAAGTCTTGCACAGTTTTTCTCTTGTGATCATAAATAGTCTCCCAGATTAATTTTGATCACAGAAAAGATTGGGCTTATAATTTGCCTGGCTGTTTACATATATGCAGCCAGCGTGATAGTTGCACATTGAGGCTTCCTTGAGTTTGCTTTGAAAACTGAGAGCATGAATTTTCGGCAGGGTGAGACTGCCCCACAATAGGTAAAATTGCTTCTTCCACTGTGGGTGGGGACGTGTGTGTGTGTGTGTGTGAAGGAAATTTTATTTTTTGATGTATGAAGCACAGATATGGATAATCAAATATATAATAGCTTTGTGGTATTACATGTTCATGGTGGAGAGTGATTAAGGAAAAAATGCTTAAGGAGGTTCCTTAGGGGACAAGAAAAAAAAAAAAAAAGATTTTGAGAAAACTAGGACAGTGGATACTGTGCAGCGAAGGCCACACAGTTCTCTTCTGTCCAGGAGTTTTCCTGAGGAGTCTCTCACTGGAGTTACAAGCCTCTGAAAAGGGAAAGTGAAAGTTGCTCGGTTATGTCCAACTCTTTGCGACCCAATGGATTGCAGCGCGCCAGGCCTCCCTGTCCATCACCAACTCCTGGAGTGTATCCAAACTCATCTCCATCGAGTCGGTGATGCCATCCAACCATCTCATCCTCTGTCGTCCCCTTCTCCTCCTGCCTCCCCTGCTGCCTCAGACAGTAAAGACTCTGCCTGCGATGCAGGAGATCCCTGATCCCTGGGTCAGGGAGACGCTCTGCAGAAGGAAAGGCAACCCACTCCAGGATTCTTGCCCGGGACATTCCATGGACAGAGGAGCCTGGCAGGCTAAAGTCCATGGGGTCACGAAAGAATCGGACACAACTGAGCGACTGAAAAGCAGCATTACTTTCTGTGCCAAAGGTCTGTACTGGATAAAAGTATACCTTCAGGTGACTTCCTCTCCTCATGAGGTCCTCAAATTTGCTATGGTCCTGGCTATTGAGAAGTGACCTCTTTACCAGCGGAGGGAGGGGGCCATCTTCCCAGAGCACTTTGCAGGGGAGGCTCCATGGAGAGAGGAGTTCACCTTCTCTCTTTCGTGGAGGAGTATCACCCCTGGTTGAATGAGAGTCATTTTCAAATCTGAGAGTATGGGTATGGGAAAGGGCATGAAGTTTCCACACCCTCTCTGAGCCTACCATTCCCCCTAAGTGCACGTGTTCACCTGCCTAAAGCTCTCTGAACCCTGTCCTTCTGGATTTTTATGGACACGTCATTATCTAGGCATGGTTGATTAAATTGCTAGCCATTGGCAATGGATTCAACTTCCAGCCCCACTCTCTTCCTCGGAGGTCGAGTGGGTGGGACTGAAAGTGCCAGTCTTCTGATCAGAACATGGGTTCTCCTGCCAACCATTCCCCATCCTAAAAGGGAAAGGGAAAGTCCCTCAGTCTTGTCCGCCTCTTTGCAACCCCATGGGCTACAAAGTCCACGGAATTCTCCAGGCCAGAATATCAGAGTGGGTAGCCGTTCCCTTCTTCAGGGGAACTTCCCAGCCCAGGGATCGAGCCCAGGTCTCCCACAGAGCAGGCAGATTCTTTACCAGCTGAGCCACCAGGGAAGCCCTCCCCATCCTTAGGTGTGGACCAAAAATCCTCTCATTGATACAATAGAAATAGACGTCTTTGTAGCTCTCATCACTTTGGCAATTCCAAGGACTTCAGGGTTCTGTGCTTGGGTGAAGAGCAAACACAAGTGTCTTCTTATAAATCACAATCTCATACGTCTTAGGGGGAGGGCCAGCGGGAGGAGACCACGGTGGATGTGTGGGCTCCCAGGCCCCACTGCCTGGTCCCAGACCTCCCCACCTGCCATTCTTGTTCCCTAGATTTCCACTCAGCGCAAAGTCAACATCTACAACATCCTCCAGGAGATCATCCAGCAGGAGGGCGAGCTGGAGGAGCGCTGCGTCCAGAGGCTGGTTGCTATCGCCTCCAAGATGCTGAGGGATATGCTGGAGGTAGTGGGTGTCCTGCCCCCGCCCACCTGCCACCCCCCAGGGGCTGTGCTCTGGGGGGCGAGGCGTGGGAGTCTCGAGGCCCTTGTCCGGCTATCTCACTGGGACAACAGTAGGCTGAGGGGGCCCAGGGAGCCCAGCGGGGCTGCAGCAGGCGAGGGGCAGGAACTGCTGGCGCCGCCATGTGTCCTTCTCCCGTGCCCTGCAGATGGAGGGCTACTTGAGGGCAGAGGTGGCCAGCGACACCCTGGTAGCCCTGTCCCGGAACCACTTCAGCTTGGTCATGTAGGAGCTCCAGCACCATCTCAAACCCCTCAGCCTCACGGAAGAATTTGTCATCGTCATCCTGGCAATGGTAGGGCTCTTGGGGACTGGGCCCCAGCCTCTGCCCTCGTCCCTGCCCCCCTCCCACTCCTGCCCCTTCTGGCCTCCTCTGGCCCTCCTCCTTTTCCCTAGGTGCCAACCACCCTGCGTCTTTGCTCCTGCCCTCCTTTCTCTCACACAACTCTTTCCTGCTCGCGCTCTAGCCCTGTTCTTGCCCTGGCTCCCTCCCTCCTTCCCTTCTCTCAGGCCTCCACGCAGGCCTCGTGGTGGGCAGTGGGCTGGGGGTGGGTCAGACACTGGGGAGCAGTACTTGAGAAAACGGGACAGCATAATGGGAGATGGCCCGCGTGGCCCGCAGCGTCCTCTTTGTAGCTGCGGGAGGGGGGGGGGCGGAGGGGGCGTGGCGTTAATGAGCCAACAAAGGAGGGGAGGGTCAGAGGCCCACCCCCTGCCTCCTCTCTCAGTTCCCTGCTGTCGGTCCCCGGAAGAACTGGGCTCTCCCTTCCTTTCCTCTGTCCCTCCCCTCCCCGCCCCCTCCCTGCCCCCCTCCCGTCTCCCCGCCCCTCCCCTCATCACCTTCCCCTTCCCTCGGCTCCCCCTCTTCCCCCAGTTTCCCCTCTTTCCCCCAGTCTCCCCTCTTTCCCCCAGTCTCCCCTCCTTCCTTCCCCCTCCTCCCCTCCCCCTCCTCTCCCTCCCCCTCCTCTCCTTCCCCCTCTCTCCTTTCCCCCTTCTCCCTTCCCCCTTCTCCCTCCCCCATTCTCCCCCTCCCCTTCTCCCTCCCCCCTTCTCCCTCCCTTTCATCCCGTCTCCCTCCTCTCCCTCCCCACCGCCCCCCCTCTATTATTCCCCATACCCCCCCACCCCATCTCCCCACCTTGTCCAGGCAGATGGAAGGGAGAGGAGAGGGAGATGGGGAAAGGGGAGACAAGGAAAGGGTAGAGGGTTGGAGACTGGGAGAGGTCTACCCTTTGCTCCCCTAGTCTCCTCTCCCATCACCCCATCTCCCGTTTCCCCATCTCCCTTCCCCTTCCCTCTCCCCTCTTCCTCCTCTCTCCCCCCACCCCTGTCTTCCCTCCTCTCCCCCTCTCCCCTAGTCTCCCTTTCCCTCTCCCCAGAGGGCAGGGCCCATGGGGAGAGGGGAAGGGAAATGGGCGGAGCGAGGAGGGGGAGGGGACCAAGACTGGGGTGTGGGGTGAAGGGAGGCAGACACAGGCAGGGGAGGAGAGGGGAGATGAGGGGAGAGAGGGAGAGATGGGAAGGGAAGGGGAGATGGGGAGACCGGAGTTTGGGCGACGGGGAGAGGGTTTGTGACGGGAGGGCGGTGAGGTCTCACCACGCCTCCCACCCGTGTCCTGCCCTCTCCCGGCTCCGCTCCTCCCCCTCTCCCCTCCCCCATCTCCCCTCCCCCATCTGCCTTCCCTCCCACCTCCGCTCCCTTCCCTCTTCTCCCCTCTCCCCACATGGTGTCCCTCCCTATCCTGGTTTCCCTCTCTTCTCCCTGCACCCGTCTCCCCTCCCCTCCCCATGTCTCCCCTGCCCCCCACCCGTCTCCCCTCCCCCTGTCTGCCCTCCCCCTCTCTCCCCTCCCATTCGCTGTCTCCCTTCCCCTCTTCCCCAGTCTCTCTTTCCCTCTCCACAGAGGGAAGGGGAGACTGGGGAAGAGGGGTGGGCAGACAGTGAGGGGAGGGTAGATGGGGGAGGGGAGAGGGGAGAGGGAAGGGAAGACTGGTGGAGGGGAGGGGAGACGGGTGGGGGGAGGGGAAGGGAAATGGGTAGGGGAGGGGATGGAAGCCAGGGCAGGGGGGCAGAGGGGAGACAGGGGAGGGGCCTGGAGATGGGGGGAGGGGAAGGGAGGCGGGGAGAGGAGAGTGGAGGTGTGGAGGGACCCTTCTGGAGGGAACCCTCCCTGTCTCCACTCTCCTCTCCTCGCCTCCCCTCCCCTCTTCCCTCCCCCTCCTCTCCCCTCCCCTTCCCCTGTCCCCTCCCCTCTCCTTCCCCCATCTCCCCTCCCCCTTCTCCTCTCCCCCCTTCCCTCACCCCTTTCCCTTCCCCCTTCTCCCTTTCCCTCTTTCCTCCAACCCTCCCTCTCCCCTCCCCATTTTCCCCCAACCCCACTTCCCCTACCCCCCCTCCCCTCCCCATTTCCCCTCAACCCCTCTCCCCTCCCCCTTTCTCCCCAATCCTCCCCTCCACCCTCCCCTCTCCCTGATCTGCCCTCCCCATCTCCCAGTCTCCCTGCCCTTCACCTGCTCCCAGCTCACACTTCTTCCCTCCCCTGCCCCTACCCTCTCCTATGGCCCAGCCCCATGCAAAGGGGTTCCCTGGCCCTGTTCTGGGCACTGGAGGCATGGGCGGTGGTGCTGTCCTCTCTGATCGCCCTCCTCGTCCTGAGACCTCTGCCCACACCTCACAGTGTTTGAATTCATGCCATACATGGGCATCACCCTGGCCACCGTGTTCACTGTGCTGAGGCTCGCCAATGAAGCCAAGATGCGCCAGGTCATCTGTGGTGGTAAGTGTCCCACCTGGGCCTGCAGGTCTGGTCCCATCAGTTTGCTGAAGGGAGGAGGTGGGCAGAGGGGTAGAGACGAAAGGGCAGTTGGAATCACAGGAGAGGCAGACCAGGGAAATATTCCCAGCTTGGGCTTGACTTGGGTCATTTCTATCCAATCACCTTGCTCCAGGTTTTGATTCTGTCATGTTTTTGTGAGCCCAAATCCCCAATACCTGAGAAAAATAGGACAAAAGGTGTTTGCCTCTCTTTGCTTTGGAGTCCCCAGGATCTGAGTTAAGAAGTCTTCTTCCAGGTCAAACCCTTGACCTTGTGACTTGAACCTCAAGGCTGGGGGCCCAGGCACACCTGTGAGCTCCACCCCTCGGGGGAGTCTTTGACCCTGAGACAGGGAGGGGCTTCATGCAGGACAAAGCTGAGGGAGCCCAGAAGGGGGTTGGAAAGGCCCACTACCACCACGAGACTGTCCTCGCGGCACTCCTGCGGCAGCCCCTGCCCATGGAGAGGTGGGTGCACAGGTGCGGGGCCACCGCCTCCCGTGCCCCCTAGACCAGCCGGACCCGCCACCACGGACATGTCCCAGGAGACCGGGGCCTTGAGCGGCGCCTCGTTAGACCTGTGGTGGGGGAAGGGGGTGGCACAGCCTCTGGGAACCTCGGACCTGGAGCCTCGACACTGGAGTCCGGATCCCACGTCCCAAGGGTCCTGACCACCCCTCTGGGCTCCCCTCAACAGCGCAGAGGATGGGGAGGGGGTGGGGGAAGGATGGGGGAGGGAGGACGGGGGAACAGGGACAGGGGACAGGGAAGAGAGAGAGAGAGGGCCATGGCTTCCCAGGAGGACAGTGGGCAGAGGTGCAGGGCGGGACTCGGCCTCTGGTTGTGCAGCTTTGGTGGCTTTCTAAACTCCCTGAGACCCTGCCTCCAGGGTCCAGCCCCTACTCCGGGGGATCCCGGGGGTCCTCGGGGGGCTCTGACATGCCAGGGCACATAACCCCAGACCCACAGTCCTTGTCCCCTGTCTCTGGCTAGCCACCTGACGGAGGTGTGGCTGGCTGTGGCCGAGAACGTGCCTTTTGCCCGGACGATGCTCCACGCGCTGATGGGCCGGCTGCAGACGAGGTTCACCTCCAGGGCCAACGCCACATCCAAGGCCGACGTCTGGCGCCTGGCCGCAGTGGACCCTCTGATGGTGAGGCGGGGGGCGGGCCCACCTTGGGGGCTCAGTAGGACCCCTGCCGCCTCCGGCTCTCCTCTCTGCAGACCCTGTGCACCCTCCACCTGCTAGTCGAGAGGATGGGCTGGGACGACAGGCTCCTGGATCTCATCCCGGACCTCGTCTACACACTCCTCCTGCAGCTGGGCGGCAGCCAGGGCCCGCAGGCCGTGTCGCCCGTCCTGAAGACGTGGAGACTCGTCCACACCGGGACCCTCCCTGAGGAGGTCAACCTGCAGAGGTGCGCTCGAGGGTGGGAAGGTGCGGAGTGGTGAGGCTGTGGCCCGGGCTGGATGCAGTCACTCGACTGAGGACTTGCCTGGTGGTCCAGTGGCTAAGACTCCAAGCTCCTAATGTAGAGGGCCCAGGTTCAATCCCCGGTCAGGGAACAAGATCCCACATGTCAAAACTAAGACCCTGTGAAAGTGAGTGTCTGCTGCTCAGTAGTGACCAACTCTTTGCAACCCCATGGACTATATGTAGCCCACAAGATTCCTCTGTCCATGGGATTCTCCCGGCAAGAATACTGGAGTGGGTAGCCATTCCCTTCTCCAGGGGATTTTCCCGACTCAGGGATTGAACCCGGGTCTCCCACATTTCAGGCTGATTCTCTACTGAAAGACCCTGTACAGCCAAATAAATAAAAGGTCTTTAAAAAGAGAGAGACAGAGAGAGAGAGAGAAAGTCACTGGACTACAAGTGTCCCCTGAGAGGTCCTCATTTTCCCTTCCTGGTGGGGAGGAGAAATTTCTGGATGCTCAGCTTACAACCCTCCATCATGTGGGTCCAGCACTGGTTCTCAGAGTTTGCAGACCCACCGTCTCCCGTGGCTGCTCTTGGGCCCTGAGCAAGTCTCCCTGCCTGCGCTGGGCATCCCTTCACGGGCGTGGGTGCAAAGCTCCCCCAAGAGCTCATCGAAGGCACGGTGGGTGCTCCCAGTAGGGCAGCCTCCCCCTCACGTGGCTACACCTTCCTTCAGGGTCACGATCAGATCCAGGCAGCTCTTGTTCAGGAGACTCAACAGTGCGTCTCTGCTTTGCACCCTGGAGGAGCAGGGGGTGTGGACGCTTCTGGAGAGCAGCTCGACGTTCCTGCAGGGAGTCAGCCAGCTGGCCAGGTGGGTGCCCGGCTCCCCGGGGCTCCGTCGTCTGCCTGGAAGGTCTGGGCCTCCTGGGTAAATGCTTTCCTCCTTGGATGGGGGGATTGCCATTTTGACCCACATCCCAGACTCTGAGTGGCAGGAGGGTGCAGGGCAAAGGAAATCTTTTCTTCCAGCCCCTCCTGCCCCAAGGCAAGAAAGCAAGGTCCCCAGTGGGTGGGGTGTGCCCAGCGTCCCAAAGGGCTTCGGAGCTGGACCAAGAGGGCAGGACCAGGAGCTCCTTCCTGGGTCTAGACCCTCATTCTGGTCCCCTTTTCATGAAGAGGAAACCTGGGTTCGATCCTTGGGTTGGGAGGATTCCTCTGGAGAAGGGAACGTCTCCCCACTCCAGTCTTCTGGCCTGGAGAATTCCGTGGACAGAGAAGCCAGGCAGGCTACAGTCTAGTGGGTCGGAGAGTCGGACACGATTTGCA
>ML664183.1:0-16227 GCA_007570785.1 Antilocapra americana
GCCATGAATTGATGGAACCAGATGCCTTCATCTTCATTTTTTGAATGTTAAGCCAGCTTTTTCACTCTCCTCTTTTACCCTCATTGAGAGGCTCTTTAGTTCCTCTTCACTTTCTGCCATTAGGGTAATATAATCTGCATATCTGAGGTTGTTGATATTTCTCCTAGCACTCTTGATTCCAACTTGTGATTCATCCAACTATTGTTCCAGTCTTCTTTGTCTTTATTGATTTTTCTATCTGGTTATTCTGTTTATTACTGTAAGTGAGATACTAGAGCCTCCTACTATTATTGTATTACTGTGTATTTTTTCCTGCAGTCCTGTCAGTGTTTATATATTTGGATGCTTTGATACTGTATTTGTCTTTATATTTTTAACTGTAATATCTTTCTGGGAGATTTGACCCATTATCTTTATATAATGTCTTTTTTGTTTTGTTTCCTGTGACAGTACTTGACTTAATGTTTATTTTGTCTGATGTAAATACAGACATCCTGATCTCTTTTGGTTACTATTTGCATAAATGTCTTTTTCCAACCTTGTACTTTCAGTATATGTGAGTCTTCAAAGTGAGTAATTTATAGACACCAACTCTTAGCCATACTCTCTAGGAATTTAGTCTCTGCGCCTTGCTGCTGAAGACAGTATGACATACTGGAGATCTGCCCCTCCCAATGAGATACCATGTCCTTTGACTGGAAACTAGCAGAGAAGAAACCTGTTTTTCTCAATCACACTTCATCTGAATTGTTTCTTCACGCTGAACTGGGAGATGGGGCTGGAGGGAAAGGGTCATAGCTCAAGAAGCACAAACTCATTGTCCTTACTAAGATTTAATTGATTTTCTTGAATAAATGTTTCTCCCATTGCTATATGCCTATAGGATAAGTTCCACAGAATTTAAATTATTCTTGTTATTTTTTTTTTATAAATAATAAAAAATTGGGGCTTCCCAGGTGATGCTAGTGGTAAAGAACCTGCCTCCCAGTGCAGGAAATTTAAGAGATGCAGGTTTGATCCCTGGGCCAGGAAGATTGCCTGGAGATGTAAATGGCAACCCACTCCAGTATTCTTGTCAGGAGAATCACATGCACAGAGGAGCCTGGTGGTCTACAGTCCATAGGATTGCACAGTGCCAGACATGACCAAAGTAATTTAGCACACATGGCTCTTTGGGGAGTGGGTCCACAGATCTCCCACAGCAGTTCCAAGGGTGAGCAATTTCACTTACTATCCTATAAAGACTATAGGACTTATAGTTATATACCAGTTTTCATTCTGATATTGGTAATGTATATGTTTTTTTCTTTTTACTTCATTATTCTAGTTATAAGATTACTAATATCAAAAATCCAGATGTTGATTTTATTGGATTTTCTGTATTTCTTAAATCTTTCTTATGTCACTGATTTCTACATTTCTTTTATTTCCTCCCTATTCTTTATTCTGGGTTTAGTTTATTCTCTTTCCTTCATCACAAGTGGGAGTCTCAATTATTGATTTTTAGATTTTTTTTTTCATTTTCTGACATAAGTGTTTAAAGATAAGTGCATGCATGCTCAGTTGCTTCAGTCATGTCTGACTCTTTGCAACCCTATGGACTGTAGCCCACTAGGCTGTCCGAGGGATTCTCCAGGCAAGAATATTGGAGTGCCCTGTGCTCTTCCAGGGATCTTCTCAACCCAAGGATTGAATCTCCTGAGAGTCCTGGATTGCAGGTGGATTCTTTATCCCCTGAACCACTTGGAAAGCCCCATTTAAAGCTGTAGTTTCCTATAAGCACTGATTTAGCAATGGAGGCAAAGCAAAGTCAGCAGGTAAAAATACAAAAATAGTTACATATTTTTGTTGCTCTCTTGGCCTGAGAGCAAGTATTCAATGAAAGGAAATCATCTGGTACCTCTAACCTGCCATGAGGAAAATGAATACTTCTAATTCCTTGGTGATAACAGACACAGTTTATAAATGAGCTGTCAGATTTGAATATAAGTTAAGAGAGTAGGACATTGAAACATCCTATACCACCTAAAATATCCTCACCATTCACCTTCCTCTTTTATTAAACCATTCTTTAATGAGTACCTAGTCTATGCCAAGTACTGGACTAAGTCCAGGACACTACACAGTGAACAGGACCTAGCTCTCAAAAAGTTCAAAACTTTAGACACTGGCTATCCTTGTGCAAACTAAATTGGTTTTCTAGATAGGCAAACACTTTAGGCTTCATATAATAGAATGTCTTCATTTCCAAACCTAATTTTTCAACTTCTTAACTTTGTAAAATTGAAATCAAATACTTGCTTTTCCTGTGTCTCAGGTTCTTCCTTGTCTTTGGAAGCAACTAGAATGCTACATGTCTCATATGGTTGTCATGAAATCATTAAGTATAAGTAGTCAGTGCCTGCCAGAATGTAGATATTCATTTGCGACCCCTTTCTATCATCAGTTGTTACATGTCTAAAGATCTCTGTACAAGACATAGAGAACACAATGGACCACTGTTCAGGGAATGTTACAGAGAAGCTGGAGGTGGAAATGCCTAAGCAGATGCAGGCAGTGGTTTCGGGCATAAAACACTTAGTTTTTCAGCCTGTATAAATATTTATTTTGCATATGAGAAATCTGCTACAGTACTATAACAAGGATAAATAGTTCTTTAGAACTGGGGACATTTTAGGATTTCTAAGACCTTGAAGCATGGGGCTTAGAGTCCCTATTTTCTGAAAGAAACACTCAGGTGCCTGGGTGTTATTTCAAGACTTATATTGTTTGTTTGGGTTTTTTTTTCTACTAATTTTATACTGCTCTGACATGCTTTATTGCCTGAGAATATGCCCAGCCTGTGAAGCTGGGAATTAATTTCCTAATTTGCATTTTCATGAAGTCAGGGATGCATTTTTCTTCAGGAGCACATGTCAGTTATTTAAAGAAAGAATTCAATCTCAAGAAAACATGGGGATGATGTGAATATATGAATGGAAGTCACATACATATACATTTGTAGGGGAAGACGTGTTTTAAGAAGCCATCTTAGAGAAAGACCCTGTTGTATCCCCTGTGGCCAATGTAAATACTATAACTTTTGGAAAGACATGACTATACAAATATCTCAGATTTTAACTCCCAACCTTCCGGTTACTTGATGTGGCTGACCATATGGCTGTGAGAGCCTATGGGAATCTAAACTCTTTCTTCATATCCACGTAAGAAAGAAAAAGGAGGTATAGGGAAGCAAAATTCACTACCCCAAGGTGTGGGTCTTTAGCATGGGGATTAATTTAGGTTGTTAATTTTATAAAACAGTAGATTCTGGAAGTTTTTTCTTGTTAGGTTGCCTAAAAAAATGTAGAAAGAAGTCCTGTTCTTGAAATCACCAGAGATTTCTGCAAATAAATGGTCTAAGTGTGGGGAAACAGCAAGATCTAAGGATCAGAAATTACTCTGTGTCCTGTTGTCTTTGCATGGCTCAGCAAACGTTTGTTTACCAAAGGCTTGCTTTCATCTCCATGTGAATTGCCCTTCTCCCTTTTGAAGCCCAAACCACTATCCCAGACATTCTCTTTTGTCTTTAGCTAAAGATGGTATTTAAGGTGGGGTTTTCAGTCATTTGGGAGAGTTACTCAGTTTTTCTGGGTCTCTCCTGTGTACACATGCTACTAAACTTTTGTTTGATTTTCTCCTGTTGAGTGGTCTCATGTCAGTCTATTTCTTAGACCAGCCTGAAGGACTTAAAAGGGTAGAAAAAACTTCTTCCTCTGTAACAATATATTTACGTTTGTGTGTATATATACATACATTTACATATATTATATATATATGTATTTATATAGCTATAGTTATTTTTAATATGATTCCAGCTTGTAATTGGAGGCAAATAACTCCCATTTTGGATATAATCTTCACATGTTTATCATAAAAGAATTAGTTACTGATTCAAATTCATAAATAAAATTTAAATTTCTAGCTTAAATATAACCAAGAAGTTACCACCCTCCTTTAGTTCAATTTTAGACATCGTGTTCTAGATTTACAGAAGTCTAGAAATAATTGGTGCCCATCTCATGATTTTACTTACTTTGAGTCAACTCAAGCAAAAAATATGTAATTTTAATTCTAAGAAGTCATTCCATTCAGCAAAGAAGATTCTATCCATGTAGTTGAAAAATTGGGTCAGCAATGATTCATAATTATAGATTACTATTTACTATAGACTAAATGTTTGTGTCCCTGCCAAAGTTCATATGTTGAAAGCTAAGGCTCAGTGTGAAAATATTGGAAATGGGACCTTTGATGTGAGACATCGTGAGTGGGGTTATTGCTTTGATAAGGAGATCACAAATATCCCTCTTGCCCTTCCTGCCTTGTGAGGACATAGCACAAGGATGGCTGTCTGAGATCTAGGAAGCAGCTCTTCATCTAGACACCAGACCTGCCAGCACCTTGACTTTGAATTTTCTGGCTGGTGAAATATGAGAAATCAACTTCTGTTGTTTCTAAGCCACCCAATCTGTGGTATTTTGCTATAGCAGCGGTTATTATCGCTGTAAGACACTATTGCATGAGAAATAAGTAGGCTTTGGGGAACTGTTTCATATGGGTAATTATGGCATGTAAATAGAAATGCAAAGGATAACACTGCATTTTCCCCCTGAGATTAATTCCCACTTCTCATGTAGAAATGCTTCTCTCAACAGACAACATATTGATGATTTGGTTTTGTGGAGATGAAAAATTATTTTCTGTGGCATACGTTTGTCACTTCTGACTACTAAGAAATGTGTCCTTGAGATGGTCCTTCAAACTGAGAATTGTGTTCTTGCTTTTAACAATTTTTAAGCAAATTCATGCAGGTACCTGGGAATAGGTACCTGCCTTCTAGTCCCAAGTGGTAGATACAGCTTTCTGATTTAAGATAACATTTAAGACAGCATTCTGATTTAAGGCCTCTGTAATATATTTGGCTTCTTTTTGGACGTGTTCTTCCAAGAAGTGCAAAATAGGGAGAATTTCTTTTTGGCCCGTAGTAGTTTTTTCTGAGCATAAGAGGGCATGTAGAGGGAAGATGGCCAAGTGTTCCTAGGAACTGTAGAAGTAGAATGTATCATTTTCCTACACAGCCCAGGCACTCATTATCATTTGTTATAATATTAACTAATGATATCTCAGAATCCCAGGCATTCTTCTTAAATGTTGAACATAGTTGTTTACCAGTGTCAGAGCAAGTCTTGCAATTATGAATCTAATTACTACTAAAAAGAAAATGAAATAATAAAAATTTAAAATGAGATTTTTTTAACAGCTCATTGTCAAAAAGCAAGTGGCCTAACTGTTGAAAATACAAGGAAATGATCATAGCATCATTTTTAAACTGGAGAAATGTCTTACTGAATGATGTCTACCCTACCTAATCACAGACTTTAAGATGCAGGATGACCAGAAAGGCATGATATCATCAGTCAGTACTTACTGAGCTCAATTTCTAGACTAAAAAAATCATGGTATAGAAGAGAACTAATGACAAGTCTATTTTTTGAGGGACAACGGGTAGGGAGAAAGAGGAGGAAGGAGGATGGAAAGAGTCATCTACTCCAGCTTGAGAAGTTGGAGATCTTCGGGCTTTGATATCTGCAGCATTCAAGTTATGTGATGATAATGCAGGGGACGTGACAAGGGTAAATGTAACTCAGTTTCCAAGGGTGTTTCTATGCTGTTAAAAGCCTTTGCAAATAAACATTATTTTTATATTAAAATGTTAAAATGTGCTGTAAATTCAAATGAGCAATTTGCATGTGTGAAAAATATGTCAATGTTGCAAGAAATGTTACTTATCGTTGTAAGTTGCTGAGGTTGAGCCCCACACTTCACTTCTTTCTTCCATCAGGATATGTCAGGAAAGCAGAGTTAAGCTGCCTTTTTCCAATTTTGAGATGATGAAAAAGGGGACTCAGAAGACTAAACTGAGTTATCCAGACTACACAGTGTCTGTGGGCGGAGCTGAAGCTGGGTCCCTCTTTCTCCTACTCTAGGACTCTTCCCCTGACCACACAGGAATAGTGAGACAGCACAGACAGATGGCTGCGGGGCAAATCCTGGCTGCCTGACTCTGGTTGATCCCTCTTGCTCCAACCTGAATGTCTGGATAAAGACAGATTCAGTGAATATTCTTCTAGAGGAGAAATCAATCCCTGGGCTGTTGATGCCCTGTCCTCTGCAGCAGCAACATCTCATTCCTTCCATACTGTCTCTACTCTCCTGTGACTTTCTCCATGAAAAGAACCAAGTTTCCTCCTCTCTGCATGAACTGTTTGAAAGATAATTTATCCATTCATTTCCTCACTTACTTATTTTATGTAGTAAATGTTTGTAAATTGTTGTGTGCCACATACCACTCCAGTTCAGTTGCTAAGTTATGACCAACTCTTTGCGACCCCATGGTCTGCAACACGCCAGGCTTCCTGTCCTTCCCTATCTCCTGGAGTTTGGTCAGACTTATTTCCTTTTAGTCAGTTGGTGATGCTCTTCAACCATCTCATTCCTCTGTCACCCCCTTCTCCTCTTGTTCTCAATCTTTCCTAGCATCAAGGTCTTTTCCAATGAGCTGGCTCTTCCAATCAGGTGGTCATAAGTATTGGAATTTCAGCTTCAGCATCAATCCTTCCAATGAATATTCAAGGTTGATTTTCTTTAGGATCAACTGGTTTGATCTGCTTGCTGTCCAAGGGATTGTCAAGAGTCTTCTCCGGTACCACAGTTCAAAAACATCAGTACTTCATCAGTCAGCCTTCCTTAGGTTCCAACTTAAACATCCGTATATGACTACTAGAAAAACCAGAGCTTTGACAATACAGACTTTTGTTGGCAAAATGATGCCTCCACTTTTTAATACACTGCCTAGATTGTCATAACTTTATTCCAAGGAGCAAGTGTCTTTTACTTTCATGGTTGCAGTTACCATCTGTAGTGATTTTAGAGCCCAAGAAAATAAAGTCTGTCACTGTTTCCATTGTTACCCTATCTATTTGTCATGAAGTGATGGGACCATATGCTATAAGCTTAGTTTTTTGAATGTTGAGTTTTAAACCAGCTTGTATCACTCTCCTCTTTCACCTTCATCAAGAGGCTCTTTAGTCCCTCTTTACTTTCTGACATTAGGGTGATATAATCTACATATCTGAGGTTATTGATATTTCTCCCAGCAATCTTGATTCCAGCTTGTGCTTCATCCAGCCCAATATTTCACGTGATGTACTCTGCATATAAATTAAATAAGCAGGGTGACAATACACAGCCTTGACATACTCCTTTCTCAGTTTTGAACCAGTCTCTTGTTCCATGTCTGGTTATAACTGTTGCTTCTTGACCTGCATACAGATTTCTCAGGAGGCAGGTAAGGTGGTCTGGTATGATTGGTACACATGACCACATTTTTTAAAGACATGTAAATAATGTTTATAGAAGCTCTGTTTCTAATACTGCAAATTGAAAACAGCCAAAAATGTTTCCCAAGATAGAAACATGCATGTTAATAGTGACACAGAGCTAGCTAGGCCAGCTGTCATCTCTTCCCTCTGTGGGCATGCAGTCTAACAGAGTAAGAAAGGAGAGTAAATCTATATACTTCACACACATATCTTTTATGAGCCCCATCTCCCAACAAGAGTTTTAGTTTCCTTGGCTTTGTTGCACTTTTTATTGAGGAATTGCATACATGGTGGAAGGTGCCCAGATCTTAAAAGGGCAGCTCAGTCATTTCCAGTATTCTTAAGGCTCTCCCATGCAAAACACACCATGAGTTAACCACTGTTTTGATATCCAACACCATGTATTATTTTTGCCTGTTCTTTTTTTTAAATTTAAAGTTAGTTGATAACATTGTTGCATTAGTTACTGCTGTATAGCAAAGTGTATTAGTTATGACTATATCTACTCTTTTTTTAGATTCTTTTTCCATATAGTTTACTAGAGTATTGAGAAGATTTCCCTGTGCTATATGGATGAACCTAGAAATTGTCATACTGAGTGAAGTAAGTCAGATAAAGACAAACATATGATATTCTTAAATATGTAATTTTAAAAAGTGGTACAAAGGAACTTATTTACAAAATGGAAGTAGAGTCACAGATGTAGAAAACAAATTTATGGTTACCATGGAGAAAAGCAAGAAGTGGGTTGGTAGTAAGATGAATTGGGAGACTGGGATTGACAAATACACACTACTCATATAAAATAGATAACTAATAAGGACCTACTGTGTAGTACTTTGCCTATTCTTTAATTGCATTAATGTAGAGTCATATAGTGTGTTTTCTTTGAAGGCACTGGTTGATCTGTTTAATATCACATCTGTATGAGATGCTTAAGTTATCCTGTCAATAATAGTTTGTGTAGCACATCATTGCTTCTATAGATCATAATTTACTTCTTCATTGATTTTGGGTAGACACTGAGGCTGGTGTACATTCTCAGACATTGTGGTGGAGGAGCAAGTCCTAGTCATCATTCTCTCTTCTACTGAGTCCTTCAAAGGAGGGGAAAGATCCTGAATTTCAGAATCAATCTGTTCATCAAAGTGCAAGTTGCAGAAAAATCATATGTAAATAAACATGTAATGAAAATTTGTATTCAAAATATCTCATCTTCATGCCATATCCTACATATCTCTACACTCTTCATCTTCCTAATACAAACAATATATGGACATGTTTTTTCCCCTTTTAACACAGGATGCATTACATTTTTATGTTTTTGAGCAGCTGAAGTAATGAACATGCCTTCTCACCATACCTGGATCCCAGTTATATTAATGGGCATCTTTGCAATTCTCATACAGAATATATTTGCTTAGTTGGGGAATCATAATAACCTCTGATATGTATAGAGTATATTTTAGTCAACATGGAATTTTTATACATATCATTTCACTTGATTCTTTCAACAATTGTCTAAGATGAAAAGCAGAGGCACCATTATCCTCATTTTACAGAGAGAGAAACTTTTTAATTAATATTTATTAAATTTCTACTCTGGTTTCACCACTCTTCTGAATGCTGCAAATATAAAGTCGAGCAAATCACATTTCCCCCTTAATAAATTAATAGTCTGTTGCAGAAGATAGATATATAAACTAAATTAAAATACAAGATGGCATAGGAGCCCTAAAACACCATAGCATTTTACATGCATGAAAATAATAAATGTTACTGTATTATTATTCAAGAATTTTGGTAAACAACTCTACATGGGGAAATCAGATGGAATGCATATTAGATTTGAAACTTGAAGAAAGAGGAGGAATTCATCAAGATGACCTTGGGGAAAAGGAAGGGAAGCATTTTTTAATAGAGATAACACCTGTGCAAAGGCCAGGTGGTATTATATAGTTTTGAGCATCAGCCCAAGGTCGTGTAAATATTTAAAGACAAAGCTTATGTTCAAATTCAGTGCTCTCTCTACAGGGCATTTCCCCCCAGTTGTGTATTTAAACTCTGACCAACACACTAGCTTCATTTTCCTGAATGAAATACTGTATGAGCAATGGCCTCTAAAATGGGTGCACACAGCAAATCATTAGCATTTTTATTTCAAGTCATATTACATTTGGGAAGAAATTACTCTGTACTGACAAACTGCAACAGTTATGAACATGGTAATAACATAACAAGAATAATCAAATGCAGTTGGAATGAAAATGCATCAGTTCAAGCTGGGCTTCAGCTTTTATAATGTTCATTCAAGTTTAATGTCCTTTATGATTTTCTGGAAGCTATGATAGACTGCTTGTGCAATTTGATTTTGTTTGGCAATTTGTGTTCCCAGCCACAGCCTCAAATTTTTCAGAGGAAAACTAGCCCACATTCTGTCATCTGGTCATAGGAATATGCAAACTAAGCTAGGGCTAGGTTGAGTTGAGTAAGGTTGAATAATTTATATTCATGCTCAATCTATTATCAGCATCAACTCAAATTGAGCTAGTGTAAGAGGATGTACAAATAACCTTTGAGAGGCAATTTGCTCAAAATTTGGCCCTTTAATTGCTTCTCTCAAGCTGACCAGAGATGATGGAACCTTGTCCATTGGTGATGGCCCCATTCTGGCTACTGTGACCGTTACTCTTGGTTGGTGACATTGATTTTCTGTTTTTCAAAAAGGTGGGTAGTTCTGCTAGGAAGTGAGTGGGGAGCTAAATGACTTATCCTGAAGCTGCATCTTTTAATAAAGTTCCTAATTATTTTATTTATTTTGGGCTGTACTGGGACTTCATCGCTGTATGAGCTTTTCTCTAGTTGTGGTGAGCAGAGGCTACTCTGTAGTTGTGGTACAAAGGCTTCTCGTGGCCAAGTCTTCCCTTGTTGCAGAGCATGGGCTCTGGGGTGCACAGGCTTCAGTAGTTGCAGCACATGGGCTCAGTAGTTGTGGTTCCCAGGTTCACAGGCTCCATAGTTGTTCTGATAACACTGAGGGGAGACATAGGAGACCTCTAGCTGTACCACTGACCTTCCTCATCTTTCCCTCCAGCCTTTTAATCTCAGTTAAAAAATACAGCTTCAGGGCTTTCTTGGTGACTCAGTAGTGAAGAATCTACCAGCCAGTGCAAGACTAGGGTTCAATCCCTGGTCCAGGAAGATCTCACATATGTGGAACAACTAAGCCCATGCATCACAACTATTGATCCTTTGCTCTAGAACCTGGGAAACACAACTACTAATCCATGAGAAGCCTGTGCACCACAACTAGAGAGTAGCCCCTGATGCAAAGACTTTATGCTCCCTGGCTTCTATTTCATTATTTTTCTGTGTAAATAAAACAGCAAAACCTTTCAACTCTCTCTTATCCATTTAAGGTCTGTGAATGAAAATTGTAAGCCCACTGAAGTAACTGATTTCATATGCAACCATCTTCTCAACAAAGGAAGAGAACATTAAAACAGTAGGTTGATAAGTCATTGAGAGTTCATTATCAAATTCATTTGCTTTTACTATCTGCATTAGAAATGTACTTCTCATTAGCCTCTGTGCCAAGAATATAGTCTTAGATAGGTGACTCTATGAAGGGATAGGATGACCTCCAAAGCACCCCCCCCAACTCTGTTGGTTCTTGGTGGAAATTATAGTGAATCCACTATGATTCACTTCTTCTACCATGTCATCAGATACTCTTTGTACACTATAACCTGGAGACGTAATCCAGCCAAGTGCCTTTTCTATTTTGTGTGTGTTGTTTGTTTATTTTTTATAAACCCACATGAACTGTGTATTACAAAGATGCAGTGGTATCTCATGAATGCTGGATGGAAAACAAGCCTTTAAAAGGCACTCAAATGAAGCATTACTCAATGGTGAACTTCACTCACTCAGTAGTTTCCTCTGGTTTTGTCTCCTTCAGGTCTCTACTTGTTTTTGGAAATAAAGTTTCACTGTAACATAGTTACACCCATTCATTTATGACTCAGTGTCAGAGTTGAATGGATGATTATGACAGAGATCATAGTTTGCCTGCAAAACCTAAAGTGTTTACTATTAGCATTTTATAGGAAAAAATTGCTAACTTCGTCTCTATTCTAAGGAGTTTCAGACATGATGATCTTATTCCCTTGTTTTATTTACAGAAATGGGTGGCTCGGATGGTAAAGAATCTGCCTGCCATGTGGGAGACAGACACAGATTTGATCCTTGGGTTGTGAAGATCCCCTGGATATGGACTGGCTACCCACTCCAGTATTCTTGCCTGAAGAATCCCGTGAGGAGCCTGGTCGGCTACAGTCCATGGAATGGCAGGTAATTGCACACAACTGAGCAACTAACACTTCCTTTTCACTTTCAGACATAATGATCTTATCCCCTTACATTGTTTACATAAATAAAATGTTTATTTCTGGGAGTTTAAATATTATAATTTCCTTGCAATTCAAATGAATCAAGGAGAGAGTTAGCCCACTAAATTAACTGTTAAGTCCACAGTCATAAGAATTAGAAACAAATTCTTTGTTTTACTACTACTGTTAGTGTTATTATTATTAGTTCACACTACTAATATGATGTCACTGTGCCAGGCCCCTGAAAAATATATCCTGTAATCCCCTCATCAAATTTATGAGAGATATAATGCTATCATGCCCACTTTACACATGAGGAAATTGAAACTCAGCAATGCCACATAATTTGCCCACAAAACACACTTCCCCAAGTACATGATAGCCAAAGACTGGAGTCTGAGCCTTTCTGAGCTCAACATTTATGATTTTAACAAAAAAAGGTAAGCAGCCAAATGAAGTGTGTTCCATAGAGTTTCATTCAGTATCTAGATTCATGTGATCATAGCGAATTCAACATATATTTGAACTCCCCACTTCCTCAAGGCAATGTCAGTTCAGTTCCGTTCAGTCACTCAGTCATGTTTAACTCTTTATGACCCCATGGACTGCAGCATGCCAGGCCTCCCTGTCCATCACCAACTCCCGGAGTTTACTCAAACTCATGTCCATTGAGTCGGTGATGCCATCCAACCATCTCATCCTCTGTCGTTCCCTTCTCCTCCCACTTTCAATCTTTCCCAGCATCAGGGTCTTTTCAGATGAGTCAGTTCTTCACATTAGGTGGCCAAAGTATTGGAGTTTCAGCTTCAACATCAGTCCTTCCAAGGAATATTCAGGACTGATTTCCTTTAGGATGGACTGGTTGCATCTCCTTGCAGTCCATGGGACTCTCAAGAGTCTTCTCCAACACCACAGTTCAAAAGCGTCAATTCTTAGACGCTCAGCCTTCTTTATAGTCCAACTCTCATATCTATACATGACTACTGGAAAAGGCAGTATAGTAAATACCAAATGACACAAAACCATGAGTATGACAGAGATATGTTTTTAGGGAACCTCATTTTTGGTTAGCATGTTCTCCTCTTTAGAAAGTAAATACTGCATAAATGTGCTTCCCAGGGTGGCCCTAGTGGTAAAGAACCTACTTGTATGCTAATACAGGAAATGCAAGAGATGTGGGTGTGATCCCTATATTGGGAAGACCCCCTGGAGGAGGGCATGGCAACCTACTCTAGTATTGCCTGGAGAATCCCATAGACAGAAAAGCCTGGTGGGCTACAGTTGCGAAAACTCAGACATGATTGAAGTGATTTAACATGCATGCACACATTTCATTTAAAACTTCAAAATTACCTCAAGCTTAATATCTCTTAGTTAGCTTCCCTCTAAGCCTTAGCTAAATAAACTGGTTTCAGTGGAGTTGATACAAAGGCATAGCTGTAGCACTTTGAGGACATCCATTTTTAGAGCATGCAAATTTGGCTGCTAGGAAAGTAAAGGTTTATGGTTTTGAGCTATAGGGCATCACAATGTTAGAATGTTGGAGAGGGAAAATTATTTTCTCTTCCTTCTAGGTTCTTCTAGCTGATATAAGAATTAAATTGGCATAGTACAGATTAACAGGAGAAAAAAAAAAGATGTTTGACAACAAGTATGTCTGAGAGAAACTCAGGAAAACTAAGTAGCTCACCAAAATGACCTAACCACTCACCTTAAATACCATCTTCAGCTAACGACCAAAGAGGGTATTAAGGGTTGTGGTTTGGGATTTCAAAGAGGATGAAGGCAATTTACATGGATATGGAAAGGGAAATGCTTTGTAAACACACATTTACTAGGCTTTGTAGAGACAGTGGGTTATTGTTCAGTCACTCAGTTGTGTCCAACACTGTGACCTCATGGACTGCAGCATGCCAGGCTTCCTTGTCCTTCACTATCTCCCAGAGGTTCCTCAAACTCATGAGGAACTGAGTCCATGATGCCATCTAATCTTCTCATCCTAGGTTTCCCCCTTCTCCTGCTGCCCTCAGTCTTTCTCAGGATCAGGGTTTTATTTTTTTTTCCAGTGAACCAACTCTTTGCATCAGGTGACCAAAGTATTAGAGCTTCAGCTTTAGCATTAGTCCTTCCAATGAGTATTCAGAGTTGATTTCCTGTAGGATTAACTAGTTTGATCTCCTTGCTCTCTAAGGTACTCTCAAGAGTCTTCTCCAGCACTGCAACTTGAAAGCATTAACTGTTCAGTGCTCAGTCTTCTTTATGGTCCAACTCTCACATCCATACATGACCACTGGAAAAACCATAACTTTGACTATACAGATTTCTGTTGGCAAAGTGATGCCGCTACTTTTTAATACACTGTCTAGGATGTCATAGCTTTTCTTCCAAGGAGCAAGAGTCTTTTAATTTCAAGGCTGCAGTCACAATCAGCAGTGATTTTGGAGCACTAAAAAAATAAAACCAGTCACTGTTTCCATTTTTTACCCATCTATTTGCCATTAAGTAATGGGATCAGATGCCATGATCTTAGTTTTTTGAATGTTGAGTTTTAAGCTAGCTTTTTCACTCTCCTCTTTCACCTTCATCAAGAGGCTCTTTGGTAATTCTTCACTCTCTGGTATAAGAATGGTGTCATCTGCATATCTGAGGTTATTGATATTTCTCCCAGCAGTCTTGATTCCATTCCAACAAAGGTCCATCTAGTCAAAGCTATGGTTTTTCCAGTAGTCATGTATGGATTGAGAACTGGACTATAAAGAAAGCGGAACACCAAAGAATAGATGCTTTTGAACTGTGGTGTTGGAGAAGACTCTTGAGAGTCCCTTGTAAAGCAAGGAGATCAAACCAGTCAATCATAAAGGAAATCAGTCCAGAATATTAATTGGAAGGACTGATGCTGAAGCTGAAACTGTGATACTTTGGCCACTTGATGCAGAGAACTGACTCATTGAAAAAGACCCTGATGCTGGGAAAGATTGAAGGAAGGAGGAGAAGGGGATGACAGAAGATAAGATGGTTGGCTAGTATCACTGACTCAATGGACTTGAGTTTGAGCAAGCTCCGGAAGTTGGTGATGGACAGGGAAGCCTGGCGTGCTGCAGTCCATAGGGTCGAAAAGAGACACAACTAAGTGACTGAACTGTACCTTGATTCCAGCTTGTGCTTCATCCAGCCTGCATTTAGCATGTTGTAACTTGCATATAAATAAAATAAGCAGGGTGACAATATATAGCCTCATTGTACTCCTTTCTCAATTTTAAACCAGCCTGTCGGTCCATGTCCTGTTCTAACTGTTGCTTCTTAACCTGCATACAAGTTTCTCAGGAGGCAGGTAAGGCGGTCTGGTATTCCCATATCTTTAAGAATTTTCCACAGTTTGTTGTGATGCACACAGTCAAAGGCTTTAGCATAGTCAATGAAGCAGAAGTAGATGTTTTTGTGGAATTCCCTTGCTTTTCCTATGATCCAAACAGATGTTGGCAATTTGATTTCTGGTTCCTCTGCCTTTTCTAAATCCTGCTTGAACATCTACATGTTCTCAATTCTTGTACTATTGAAGCCTAACTTGAATGATTTTGAGAGCATGACCTTGCTAGCATGTGAAATTAGTGCAATAGTGTGGTAGTTTGAACATTCTTTGGCATTGCCCTTCTCTGGGATTAGAATGAAAACTGACCTTTTCCAAACCTGTGGCCAATTCTGTTTTCCAAATTTTCTGGCATATTGAGTGCAGCACTTTAACAGCATCATCTTTTAGGATTTGAAATAGATCAACTGGAATTCCATCACCTCCACTAGCTTTGTTTGTAGTAATGCTTCCTAAGAACCATTCAGGTTCACATTTCTGGATGTCTGGCTCTAGATAAGTGACCATACCATTGTGGTTATCTGGATCATTAAGACCTTTTTCATACTGGCCTTCTATGTATTCTTGCCAAGTATTTTTTTTTATTTTATTTATTTTTTTACTAAACATTTTTTTTATTAGTTTTGCCAAACAATGACATGATATCACCATGGGTTCGCATATGCTCCCCCTCCAGAACTCCCTCCCTCCTCCCTCCCCCCGGGAAATCTCGTTGCACCAGTCCCAAGCATCAATCCTGGGCCGGCTATTGCTTAGACATATGATAATTAACATGTTTCAATGCCATTCTCCCATATCATCCCACCCTTTCCCTCATCCATAGAGGCCCTGAGTCTATTCTATACATCTGCGTTCCTTTTGCTGTCTCGCATGCTGGGTTCTCGTTACCGTCTTTCTAAATTCCATATATATGCGTTAATATACTGTATTGTTGTTTTTGCTTCTGGCTTACTTCACTCTGGATAATGGGCTCCAGTTTCGTCCATCTGAGTAGAACTGATTCAAATGAATTTTTCCTTAATGCTGAGTAATATTCCATTGTGTATAT
>ML664183.1:41227-128889 GCA_007570785.1 Antilocapra americana
AGATTTGTTGTATGTCCCCTTGGGTAGGTTGCTTGACTCTCAGGGTTGACTTTCTTTACTTGTAATTGATAGTATGAGAAAGTTTGATCTGATCTCTGGTTCTTAACACTGGCTGCAGAGTCAAATAACCAGGGATGCTTGACAAAATAAAATAGCACAAGGCCCCAGGGAAGGCAGACAAATTAAATCATTCCCTGGAGGGTGGAGTCTAGAGATATTTATATCCCCAAGTGATTTTTGTTTCTGTTGTTGAGATATTTTTGTTGTTTAGTTGCTGAGTCATGTTAGACTCTTTTGCTATCCCATGGACTGTGGCCCACTAGGCTCCTCTTTCCATAGGATTCTTCAGCCAAGAATACTAATGGGTTGCCATTTTCTTCTCTGGTATTACCTATGCGCAATAAAGCAAACAGATCTTAAGTGTATATTTCAATGAATTTTTACCTTGTATAATTACCTCCTGAATCAAAAATATAGTAGAACTATTCCACTACTCCTTCTGGAGAAGAGAATGGCAGTCCACTCCAGTATTCTTACCTGGAGAATCCCATGGAAATAGGAGCCTGATGGGCTACAGTCTATGGGGTCACAAAGAGTCAGACAAAAATGAGTAACACACACACACACACACACACACACATATTCCACTATTCCAGAACACCAAGCTTCTCTTCCAGTTAATACTCCCCAACAAGGTAACCACCATGCTGATTTTCATCTCCATAGATCAGTTTTACTAGTTTCTGAATTTATTATAACTGGAATCAAACAGTTCATTGGTTTCTTTCACTCAATATTAAGCATGTATCGTGTATCCATGGGGCTTCCCTGGTGGGTCAGATGAAGAAGAATCCATCTGCCATGCAGGAGACCCAGGTTCAATCCCTGGGTTGGGAAGATCCCCTGAAGAAGGAACTGGCAATCCACTCCAGTATTCTTGCCTGGAAAAACCTGTGAACAGAGGAGCCTGTGGGCAACATTCCATGGGGTACCAAGAGTCAGGCAACCTTAGCAACTAAACCACCACCACCAATGTTTCCAAAATTTGTTTGTTTATTATTTCTCCACAGCATTCCATTATATGAATATGCCACAAGGTTTTAATTGATGTTGTGGTTGATGGATATTTGAATTGTTTCTAAAATGTTACATGTTGTAAATAGCACTGCTGTGGACATTCTTGTCTAAGTCATTGGGAAGATTCTGAGTGTATACCTACTAGGGGAAATGTTGGAGCAGTGGGCAGCTTTTTATCTATCTTTAGTAGGTACCACCAAAACATTTTTTAAAATAGTTGAATCAGTGTACTTCTGTCAGCAATATATTAGTTACCCAGTTTTTTCACCTATTTATAAATATTTGGTATTGTCAGCCTTTGTAGTTTTAAGTCTTCAAGTGAGTACAGTTGTATTACATTGTTTTGTTGTGTTTCAGGTTTTTGGTTGGCTTGTTTATAATTTCATTAATGATTGGAGAATTGAGCACCTTTATCTAAACTTATAGACCATTATGTGTATAGACTTATAAACTAATAGACTTATAGACTAGTATGTACTGCTTCCCTCCAAGTTGGTAAAGAATCTGTCTGCAGTGCAGGAGACCCAGGTTTGATTCCTAGGTCAGGAAGATCTCCTGGATAAAGAAATGGTAAACCACTCCAGTATTCTTGCCTGGAGAATCCTGTGGACAGAGGAGTCTGGCAGGCCACACTCCATGGGGTGACAAAAGTCGGACAGGTTTAGCAACTAAACCACCAATATGCATATCCTCTTTCTGAAGGACTGTCGAGTACTTTCTCCATTTTTAATAATTGTCATCTTCTCATAGATTTGTAGAAATTCTTCATCTATCCTTGATGCAAGACAGTTTTCAGATATATGGATAGCAAATATTTTCACCCAGGCAGTAGCTTGCTTTTTCACCATTTTAATGGCATCTTTCAATGAGCAAAAGTTCTTAAGTTGAATAACTGTTGACACTGTCTGGGTTCTCTAGAAAGCAGGCTCTGAGAAAGTCTACTGTTCAAGTTGTGTATATACTGTCCGTTGGACCGATACTCATGGGAAGGAGGAGAAAATGTGAGATGTCTGTTAATAATGAATGTGTGGGAAGCTCTGGAGTGTATATTACCTCTTAGAGTTGTTTGTTGTTGAGAGAGAAGGGCAAAACTCGTATATATCTGTTTCAATGAGTTGAGCTTCCCTGGTGGCTCAGATGGTAAACAATCTGCTTGCAATGTGGGAGACCCAGGGTTGATCTCTGGGTTCGGAAGATCCCTTGGAGAAGAGAATGGCTACCTATTGCAGTATTCTTGCCTGGAGAATGCCATAAATAGAAGAGCCTGGCAGGCTGAAGTCCAAGGGGTCACAAAGAGTCCAACACAACTCAGCAACTAAAACTTTCACTTTTTCACTGGATCAGTCACTGATTGTAGCTGACCTTGGAAGGGCATGACCTTGGACAAGGTGGCTCTGTGTACTAGTTAGTTCGGTTCAGTCAGTCAGTCATGTCCGATTCTTTGCAACCACATGAACCCCAGCACGCCAGGCCTCCCTGTCCATCACCAACAATCAGAGTCCACCCAAACCCATGTCCATTGATTCGATGATGTCATCCAGCCATCTCATCTTCTGTCGTCCCCTTGTCCTCCTTCCTTCAATCTTTCCCAGCATCAGGGTCTTTTCCAATGAGTCAGCTCTTCGCATCAGGTGGCCAAAGTATTGGAGTTTCAGCTTCAACATCAGTCCTTCCAGTGAACATCCAGGACTGATCTCCTTTAGGATAGACTGGCTGAATCTCAGTCCAAGGGACTCTCAAGAGTATTCTCCAACACCACAGTTCAAAAGTATCAATTCTTTGGCACTCAGCTTTCTTTATAGTCCCAACTCTCACATCCATACATGACCACTGGAAAAACCATAGCCTTGACTAGATGGACCTTTGTTGGCAAAGTAATGTCTCTGCTTTTTAACATGCTGTCTAGGTTGGTCATAACTTTCCTTCCAATGAGTAAGCGGCTTTTAATTTCATGGCTGCAGTCACCATCTGCAGTGATTTTTGGAGCCCAGAAAAATAAAGTCAGCCACTGTTTGTACTGTTTCCCCATCTATTTGCCATGAAGTGATGGGACCAAATGCCATGATCTTAGTTTTCTGAATGGTGAGCTTTAAGCCAACTTTTTCACTCTCCTCTTTCACTTTCATCAAGAGGCTCTTTAGTTCTTCTTCACTTTCTGCCATAAGGGTGGTGTCGTCTGCATATCTGAAGTTATTGATATTTCTCCCGGCAATCTTGATTCCACCTTGTGCTTCTTCCTACCCAGCGTTTCTCATGATGTACTCTGCATATAAGTTAAATAAGCAAGGTGACAACATACAGCCTTGATGTACTACTTTTCATATTTGGAACCAGTCTGTTGTTCCATGTACAGTTCTAACTGTTGGTGCCTGACCTGCACACCTCCTAACCTCAGGAGGCAGGTGAGGTGGTTTGGTGTTCCAATCTCTTTAAGAATTTTCCACAGTTAATTGTGATCCACACAGTCAAAAGCAGTGACATAGCCAATAAAGCAGAAATAGATGTTTTTCTGGAACTCTCGTGCTTTTTCGATGATCCAGTGGATGTTGGCAATTTGATCTCTGGTTCCTCTGCCTTTTCTAAAACCAGCTAGAACATCTAGAAGTTCATGGTTCACATATTGCTGAAGCCTGACTTGGAGGATTATAAGCATTACTTTACTAGTGTGTGAGATGAGTGCAGTTGTGTGGTAGTTTTAACAGTCTTTGGCATTTCCTTTCTTTGTGATTGGAATGAAAACTGACCTTTTCCCATCCTGTGGCCACTGCTGAGTTTTCCATATTTGCTGGAATATTGAGTGCAGCAGTTGCACAGCATCATCTTTCAGGATTTGAAATAGCTCAACTGAAATTCCATCACCTCCACTAGCTTTATTGCTAGTGATGCTTCTTAAGGCCCATTTGACTTCACATTCCAGGATGTCTGGCTCTAGGTGAATGATCACACCATCGTGATTATCTGGGTTGTGAAGGTCTTTTTTGTATAGTTCTTCTGTGTATTTTTCCACCTCGTCTTAATATATTCTGCTTCTGTTAGGTCCCTACCATTTCTGTCCTTTATCGAGCCCATCTTTGCATAAAATGTTCCCTTGGTATCTAATTTTCTTGAAGAGATATCTAGTCTTTTGCGTTCTATTGTTTTCCTCTATTTCTTTGCATTGATCACTGAGGGAGCCTTGCTTATCTCTTCTTACCATTCTTTGGAACTCTGCATTCCAATATGTATATCTTTTCTTTTCTCCTTTGCTTTTCACAAGCTATTAGAACATAGATGCAAAAATCCTCAACAAAATTCTAGCAAACAGACTCCAACAATATATTTAAAACATCATACATCATGACCAAGTGGGCTTTATCCCAGGGATGCAAGGAATCTTTAGTATTCATAAAACTATTTTTATATAAAGGGAGGATGGATAATTAGAGGTCAGCAAAAAAGAAAATCCATGAAAAATGGGTAATTAGGGGGCAACAACAAATTAGCTACAGAGTGCTATAAAAGGCTTCTAAGCAAAGAGTGATTAAATTGTGGGAGGAAGTATGTGTATATTATGTATATTTATACAATTCATCTAAGACATTTTAAAATACATCATATAACTAGTTAAACTTTACCTTTGAAATAAGTTGAAGCTAGAAATAGTATATATAAAACGTAAGTGTTACTAAGTAAAATATGTAATTCAAGCAATAAATGCTTTGGGCATTCAGTAAGCAAGGAGATCTGTAAGAAAATAATCACCTAAGGTTTCTTTGAGTTGTTGAGACTGGAGCATGATGGGAAAAGTTGGGCAGGTAGATCAGATCAGCGAGAACTCTTTCAGGGACGAGTGACTTGATTGCTTTACAAAGAAGAGGGCAAGCTTAGAAGTATCCAGGTAGCAGATTTAAAGAACACTTTCTAACACCATACACAAAGATAAACTCAAAATGGATCAAAGATCTAAGCATAAGACCAGAAACTATAAAACTCCTAGAGGATAACATAGGCAAAACACTCTCTGACATAAACCAAAGCCGGATCCTCCATGACCCACCTCCCAGAATATTGGAAATAAAAGCACTAATAAACAAATGGGGCCTAATTAAAATTAAAGCTTCTGCACAACAAAGGAGACTATAAGCAAGGTGAAAAGACAGCCTTCAGAATGGGAGAAAATAATAGCCAATGAAGCAACGGACAAACAATTAATCTCAAAAATATACAAGCAACTCCTGCAGCTCCATTCTAGAAAAATAAACGACCCAATCAAAAAGTGGGCCAAAGAACTTAACAGACTTTTCTCCAAAGAAGACATAAAAATGGCTAACAAACACATGAAAAGATGCTCAACATCACTCATTATCAGAGAAATGCAAATCAGAACCACAATGAGGTATCACTTTACACCAGTCAGAATGGCTGCAATCCAAAAATCTACAAGCAATAAATGCCGGAGAGGATGTGGAGAAAAGGGAACTCTCTTACACTGTTGGTGGGAATGCAAACTAGTACAGCCACTATGGAAAACAGTGTGGAGGTTCCTTAAAAAACTGCAAATAGACCTGCCATATGATCCAGCAATCCCACTGCTGGGCATATACACCGAGGAAGCCAGAATTGAAAGAGCCACGTGTATACCCCAATGTTCATCGCTGCATTGTTTACAATAGCCAGGACATGGAAGCAACCTAGATGCCCATCAACTGACAAATGGATAAGAAAGCTGTGGTACATATACACAATGGAATATTACTCAGCATTAAAAAAAAAATTCATTTGAATCAGTTCTACTCAGGTGGACAGAACTGGAGCCCATTATCCAGAGTGAAGTAAGCCAGAAGGAAAAACAACAATACAGTATACTAACGTATATATATGGAATTTAGAAAGACAGTAATGAGAAGCCAGCATGCAACACAGCAAAAGGAACACAGATGTATAGAACAGACTTGTGGACTCTGTGGATGAGGGCAAGGGTGGGATGATATGGGAGAATGGCATTGAAACATGTTAATTATCATATGTGTAATCAATCGCCAGCCCAGGATTGATGCTCGGGGCTGGTGCATCGAGATTTCCCCGGGGGAGGGAGGAGGGAGGGGGATTCTGGAGGGGAAGCATATGTAAACCCATGGCAATATCATGTCATTGTATGGCAAAACCAATTAAAAAAAAAAAGGAAAAAAAAACCAACATGATAATGTAAAGGAAAAAAAATATCAAGTATTATAGTGTAACGCTAAAAAATAGAATAAAATAAATGAAAAAAAATATAATGTAGTCTGAGTTAGTCTTAAAAATGAGTAATTAGCTGTAAGATGCAGAGGGAAAACAGATGTATGACCATCAGGGCCTTTTCAACAGAATGGATTCTTTTTGGGAGTTGGGAGTAAATATCTACCATGTAGGAGATGGTCAAGTTGGAGAGTAGACGGTCATGCACTCATTTTCCCCTGCAAGAACACCAAAATCTCAACTAGCTGCTGAACAACCATCCACAGGAGGACATTGGGACCCACCAAAAAAAGATACCTGACATCCAAGGACAAATCAGAAGCCACAATGAGATAGCAGGAGGGCTGCAAATATGTTAAAATTAAATCCCATACCTGCTGAGTGGATAACTCACAAATTGGAAAATAATACCAAAGAGGCTCTCCCACTGTTGCAAAGGCTCTAGGCCCCACATGAGACTTCCCAACCTGGGATCCAGCAAAGGGGCTGGGAATCCCCAGGGAATCTGACTTTGAAGGACAAAAAGATTTGATTACAGAACTTCCACGGGACTTGGGTAAACAGAAACTCTTGGATGGCACAAAATCTTTTGTGCACCAGGACCCAGGGGAAAGGAACAGTGATGCCACAAGAGACTGAGCCAGATCTGCCTTGAGTATTTGATGGTCTCCTGTGGAGGCATGGGTCTGCAGTGGCCTGCCATGGGGACAGGGGCACTGGTAGCAGCAGTTCTGGGAGGCATGTGTTGGCATAAGTTCTCTTGGAGGTTACCATTAGCCCCACTGTAGAGCCTGTAGACTCTAGGATTCGGTTGACTCAGGCCAAAAAATGTAGCAGAGAGGGAGCACAGCCCCACCCATCAGCAGACAGTTGGAGTACAGATTTACTGAGCATGGCCAAATACTCAGATGACACCACCGTTATGGCAGAAAGGACAGAACTAAAGAGCCTCTTGATCAAAGTGAAAGAGGAGAGTAAAAAAGTTGGCTTAAAACTAAACATTTAGAAAACTAAGATCACGGCATCTGGTCCCAATCACTCACGGCAAATAGATGTGGAAACAATGGAAGCAATGACAGATTTTATTTTCTTGGGCTCCAAAATCACTGTAGATGGTGAGTGCAGTCATGAAATTAAAAGACACTTGCTCCTTCGAAGAAAAGCTATTACCAACCTAGTCAGCATATTAAAAAGCAGAGACATTACTTTACCAACAAGAGTCTGTATAGTCAAAGCTATGGTTTTTCTAGTGTTCATGTATGGATGTGAGAGTTGGTCTATAAAGAAAGCTGAGTGCAGACGAATTGATACTTTTGAACTGTGATGTTAGAGAAGACTCTTGAGAGTCCCTTGGACTGCAAGGAGATCCAACCAGTCCATTCTAAAGGAGATCAGTCCTGAATATTCATTGGAAGGACTGATGTTGAAGCTGAAACTCCAATACTTTGGCCACCTGATGTGAAGAACTGACTCAATGCAAAAGACTCTGATGCTGGGAAAGACTGAGGGTAAGAGGAGAAGGGGACGACAGAAGATGAGATGGCTGGATGGCCTCACCCACTCGATGGACATGAGTTTAAGCAAGCTTTGGGAGTTGGTGATGGACAGGGAAGCCTGGTGTGCTGCAGTTCATGGGGTCTCAAAGAGTCGGATACGACTGAGCAACTGAACTTAACTGAACTGAGCATGGTCCTGCTCAATAGAGCAAGACTCAGTTTTCCCCACAGCCAGTCCCTCCCATCAGGAAGGCTGCATAATCCTCTTATTCTCATCTATCAGAGGGCAAAGAGAAGAAAAAAGAGCAGAATCCCACAGCTTCCAGAATGAGAATTGCAATCCTAAAGCTAACCCACATGATCACATTGATCATAGCCTTGTATAACTCAATGAAGCTATTAGTCATCCCATGCAGGGCCACCAAAGATGGATGGGTCATGGTGGAGAATTCTGAGAAAATGTGGCCCACTAGAGAAGGGAATGGCAAACCACTTCAGTATCTTTGTCTCAGGAACAGTATGAAAAGGCACAAGACAGGAAACCAGAAGATGAAACCCACAGGTTGATAGGTGTCAAATATGCTCCCCGGGAAGAGTAGAGAAATTGCTCCATAAAGAATGAAGAGACTGGGCCAAAGCGAAAAGGACGCTCAGTTGTGGGTGTGTCTGGTGGTGAAAGTGAAATCTGAATGCTGTATAGAACAATATTGCATAGAAACTTGGAATGTTAGGTCCATGAATCAAGGTAAATTGGATATGATTAAGCAGAAGGTGGCAAGAGAGCAGATGGACATTTTAGGATTCACTGAACTAAAATGGACTGAAATAGGTGAATTTAATTCAGATGACCATTATATCTACTACTGTGGGCAAGACTCCCTTAGAATAAATAAATGGAGTAGCCCTCCTAGCTCAACAAAAGAGGCTAAACTGCAGTACCCATGTGCAAACTCAAAAACAACAAAATGATCTCCGTTAATTCCCAAGGCAAATCATCATCACAGAAATTCAAGGTTGTGGCCCAACCATTAATGTGAAGAAGCTGAAGTTGAATGCTTCTGTGAAGATCTACATGACCTGGTAAAACTAACACCAAAAAGAAAGAAAGAAAAGTGTCCTTGTCATCATAGGGGATTGAAGTGCAAAAGTACAAAGTCAAGAGATAGCTGGAGTAACAGGCAAGTTTGTCCTTGGAGTACAAAATGAAGAAGAGCAAAGGCTAACATCAGTTCTGCCAATAGAACATGCTGGTCACAGCAAACACTCTCTTCCAACAACATAAGGGACGATTCTACATGTGGACATCACCAGACGGTCAATACTGAAATAATACTGATTGTATTCTTTGCAACCAAAGATGGAGAAGCTCTATACAGTCAGGAAAAAAAAAAAAAAAACAAGACAAGACTTGGAGCTGACTGTGGCTCAGATTATGAGCTGCTTATTGTAATATTCAGCCTCAAATTGAAAAAGTAGGGAAAGCCACTAGACCGTTCAGGTGTAACCTAAATCAAATCCCTTATGATTGTAGAGTGGAGATGATGAATAGATATGAGGAAGTAGATCTGATAGACAGAGTACCTGAAGAACTATGGAGGGAGGTTGGTAACATTGTATAGGAGGCGGTGACCAAAACCATCCCAAGGGGCAGGGGGAATGCAAAAAGCAAAGTGGTTATCTGAGGAGGTCTTAGTAAGAGCTGAGAAAAGGGAAGCGAAAGACAAAGGAGAAAGGGAAGTGCAGAGTGTCAGAGACTAGCAGCGAGAGATAAGAAAGCCTTATTAAGTGAAGAATGCAAAGAAACAGAGGAAAACAATAGAATGGAAAAGAATAGATGTCTCTTCAAGAAAATTGGAAATACCAACAGAAATTTTCATGCAAAGATGGGCACAATAAAGGACAGAAATGTCCAGGAACTAATAGGAGCAGAAAAGATTAAGAAGAGGTGGCAAGAATACACAGAACTGTACAAAAATTATCTTAATGACCTGGATAACCACGTTGGTGTGGTCACTCACCTGGAGCCAGACATCCTGGAGTGTAAAGTCGAGTGGGCCTTAGGAAACATCAGAACAAACAAAGCTAGTGGAGATGATGAAATTCCAGCTGAGCTATTTCAAATCCTAAAAAATGATGCTGTTAAAGTGCTGCACTCAGTATGTTAGCACATTTGGAAAACTCAGCATTTGCCACAGGACTGGAAAAGATCAGTTTTCATTCCAGTCCCAATGAAGGTCAATGCCAGAGAATGTTCAAACTACCGTTTAGTTGCACTCATTTCACATGTAGTAAGTAATGCTCAAAATCCTTCAAGCTAAGCTTCAATATGAACCAAACACTTCTAGATGTGCAAGCTTGAGTTAGAAAAGGCAGAGGAACAAAATGATCAAATTTCCAGTATCCACTGGATCATAGAAAGAGAAAGAGAGTTCCAGAAAAACATCTAATTCTGCTTCCTTGACTACACTAAAAACTTTGATTTTGTGGATCACAAGAAACAGTGGAAAATTCTTAAAAAAATGGGAATACCAGACCACCTGACCTGTCTCCTGTGAAACCTTCATGCAGGTCAAGAAGCAACAGTTTGAACTGGACAAGGAACAGTGGACTGGTTCAGATTTGCAAAAGGAGTATATAAAGGTTGTATATTGTCACCCTGCTTATTTAATTTATATGCAGGGTACATCATGTGAAATGATGAGCTGGATGACTTAAAAGCTGGAATCAAGATTGCAGGGAGAAATATAAACAACCTCAGATGTGGGGATGATACCACTCTAATGGGAAAAATAGAAAAGGAACTAAAGAACCTCTTGAGGAGGGTGAAAGAGGAGAGTGAAAAAGCTGGCTTAAAATCCAACATTCAGAAAACGAAGATCATGACATCTGGTCCCATCACTTCATGGCAGATAGATGTGGAAAAAGTAGAACAATGACAGACTTTATTTTCTTGGCCTTCAAAATCACTGCAGATAGTGACTGCAGCCAGGGAATTAAAAGACACTTGCTCCTTGGAAGAAAAACTATGACAAACCTAGACAGCATATTAAAAATCAGAGACATTACTTTGCTGACAAAGATCCATATAATATGTCAAAGGTCTGGTTTTTCCTTTAGTCATATACAGATGTGAGAGTTGGACCATAAAAAAGGCTGAGTGCCTTTAGAACTGTGGTGCTGGAGAGAACTCTTGAGAGTCCCTGGACAGCAAGATCAAACCAGTCAATCCTAAAGGAAGTCAGCCATGAATATTCATTGGAAGGACTAATACTGAAGCTGAATCTCCAATACTTTGGTCACCGGAGGCAAAGTGCTGACTTTTTGGAAAAGACCCTGATGCTGGAAAAGATTGAGGACTAAGGAGATGACGGCACCAGAGGATGAGTTGGTTGACTAACATCACCAATTCAATGGACATGAGTTTGAGCAAACTCCCGGAGATAGTAAAGGAAGGGAAGCCTGGCATGCTACAGTTCGTGGGGTCACAGAGTCAGACATGACTTAGTGACTGAACAAGAACAACAATGTAGCAGATGCCATGCTGAACATTTCATTCCCACAGTTTTGTTCTCTTGGCATAACATAGATGAAAATATGTTACTTGATAAAAGTGAAACTAATCATTGTAGGGCACCCAGTAATAAGTGGATTAACCTGAGGCCTCTGCGCCTTCAAATACCTTGTTCAGCAAAAAATAATGGGGCATTCTAGTTGGAAATGACAACCATTACCTTATTCTCTGTATCATAGATGCCCTGGTGATTACCAAATACAAGTCCACATCTCCTTCTTGGGAACCTCTGTCACATTCAGTATATAGCTTTCCAGATCATTGTTGTGGTTTTGTGGGTCTGATTCAGCCAGAGGTAAATAAATAAAGTTGATGTAGGAGTAGGCATGTGAACTTCTGGTGTGAGCTGTTTCTGGAAATGGCCTGATTACTTTGTTTAAATCCCATGATTAAAACTCAGTCCTTGGCTTCATCTAATGGCAAACTGTGTGTCACAGTCATACCAGCCCACACTCGTCTTCGCCATGGTCTTGTACTTCCTGTCAAGGATGGAGTAAACATGAAGAGTTATCTCTGCCCCTTTAGGTCTTCATTTTTACAAAGAAGCCAGCTAATTTCTCATAACCCCAAGCATGTGTGTAACTTCTCCGTCACAGAGCTGACAATTCCCTGCTGCCGTAGGTTCTTCCAAATTGTGAGATGTTGGGAAGGGCACTTGGAAACGAGTTTGTTTTCTCTCCTTTCCAAGCTCAGTCATGGAAACAGAAGTGCTTATTTGAACCTTAGTGTAAGACGACAAGGAGATTTTATGTGATATAATTTGGGGAATTTCTCCATTGCCCACAGAATAAAATCAAAATCCTGGACTTGGCTTTTCAGCGTCTTCTATTTTTTTTTTTTTCTTGCCATTCTTATCCTCAGAACTACAAGTTTTCTATGGTTTTGCTCCATGGTTTTCTAACATCACATTTTTATTCAAACTGTTTCTTTTGTCTTTAGTTGTCTTCACCTTTGCAATTTCCATCCTTCCAAGAATTGTTTCTGGGTTTCCATAATTGGTCAGTAGCACACTCTCTCTGACTCTCTCTTTCTTTCTGTCTCTCTCCCTCTTTCTCTGAATACCCTACATATTTGTAGCCATATTACTTCTCTCCTGCATTATAATCTTTTCTGAACCTGCCTTATCACCTGTATTAAACAGTTATATTTGTCGAAGGCCAGAGAGAATCAGACTTCTTTAGTATGAATATATTGAATTAGAAGGTGAATTAATCTGTATTTCCACACTCCCAGGGCTGTGTCCCTGGGACTTCGCTGATAACTCAGTTGGTAAAGAATCTGCCTGCAATGCAGGAGACCCCAGTTCGATTCCTGGGTTGGGAAGATCCCCTGGAGAAGGGAAAGGCTACCCACTCCAGTATTCTGGCCTGGGGAATTCCATTGACTACAGTCCATGGGGTCACAAAGAATCGGACATGACTGAGCGAGTTTCACTTAGTTCACTCACACAGTGACTTACTGCTTAAATAGGTATGTTTGACCACTAAGAAGACTAAAATAATAGGTTTAAAGACATTTATAGAGGATTTTTTGTGTGTTTGAATTTTGAAGCTACTTTAACATCAAAAATTATTTCACTCATTACTAATGGACTAATAGAAACTCTGATTACCAAATATATATCATTTATTACTGTGTCAATGTCCTACTACTTTTGTCACTACTTATCACAAATAGTAGCTTAAAACAAAACAAACTTATTATTCTGTGATTCTAGTGGTCAATGTCTGAAATAGTTCTCTATGGACTAAAATCAAGGTGCTAGCGGGACTGTATTCCTTGCATAGGCTTGCAAGGAGAATCTCTTTGCTGACTTTTCTAACTTCTAGAGGCTACCTACATTCATTATCTTGTCTTCTCCCTCCATTTTCCAGCTAACATCATATCATCTTCCAACTTGTCTCTCTAATTACCATCCCTGTTTCCATCATCAAATGCATGTCAACATTTTTAATGCAATTACATCTGCAAAGTCATTTTGGCATGTCATATAAAACAGGTTCAAGGATTTGGATAGGGACCTCTTTGGGGGACACCATTCTGTCATAAGTATCAAAACAAATGTGTGGCCTAGTTGAGAATTAGTAATCAAAAATTTTGCAGCATTTTCTTCTATAATAGGGAAGAACTGTGGATTGTGACTCCAGGACTCTCCCTCTTTGGTATCGTAAGGAGGACTTTAGGTTTGGTTCTAATACATAAATAAATAAACTTTTAAATATATTTTCAAGTTTCCAGGTAAAGACAAAAAAGAAACTTTTATTTTGATGCTGTAAAACATTTTCAGTTGACCACTAAGGCACACTTAATCATCATACATTTATAAAGCTATGAAATATTTACAATTCCATGCCTAAGGCAGATGTCCTATAGTATTGTTGCATGTTCCACAGTTCAACAGATTATGAATATGAACACTCAAATTGATGCTTTCAAGCATGTTAATGAAAACAAACCTTTCCTTAAAATATTTCATTTGAAATTATTTATTTTTCATTCTAAATCATACTGCTTTCTAGATACTTCCAAAATGACATAAATAAGCCTAGCTTATAAAGTTCTCTTTCAGCTAACATTTGATCTTTTGGCTTTATTATTTCCAGATAAGTAAGATTTCATAGGGGCTTCCCACGTGGCTCAGGAGTAAAGAATCTGCCTGCTAATGCAGGTGACACAGAAGATGTGGGTTTGATCCTTGGGTCAGGAAGATCCCCTGGAGAAGGAAATGGCAACTCACTTCAGTATCATTGCCTGAAGAATCCCATGGACAGAGGAGCCTGGCAGGCTACAGTCAATGGGGTTACTTTTTTTTTTTTTTTAACCAGATATGGTATAGCTATGCCATGATACATAATTTAAATAGGCCTCTTTAAATTATGTGTATCTAATATGTATGGTTGAGTATCTTTACTCTTCACCTGAAACATCACAATATTGTTAATCAGCTATACTCCAATACAAAATAATGGAGAAGGAAATGGCAACCCACTCTAGTATTCTTGCCTAGAGAATCCCATGGACAGAGGAGCCTGGTGGGCTACAATCCATGGGGTCACAAAGAGTCAGACATGACTGAGGGACTAAGCATGCAAACACACACATGTATCTAAAGCTGTCTCTCTATATTGAGAGATACAGAGATATAGATATAATTATTTCCCTAAGTTGATTTCCTAAGAAGGCTGAATAACTCTCCACTACTGTTTTGGTGTCTCAAAAGTAGTTCTGGCTAAATAAATGAGTGTATAGTTCCTGAGAAACTAGAATTTTGTAATAGTATGCAAAAAAATGAGTCATGCAAGAGAACTTTCCTTTGTGGAAGACTGAAACTGTTTTATTAACTTTTATATTAAATACATTAGCACTTACCCAAGGGAATATTCTGTAATGTTCTGTAAGGGACAGAACAATATTTGTGAAGCCTACAACATATCAAAACTGTACCAGGTTCTGCAATATAAGATTGAAAAAAAATGGCTTTGTCCTTGCCCTTAGGGAGTTTATAGTCTGGTAGGGAAGACAGGTATTAGTCAAATGATCACAGAAGTAGAGATTTACAATTTTGATGAGTTCTAAGAAGAGGCAGGTGATGATATAAGGGTTCACGATAACTAGTAAGGAAGATCAGGGAGAGTTTCCCTGAGAATATGTTCTTTATCTGAGACCTGAAGGATAAATGGGGGGTGGTCAGGTGGTGAAGAGAAAAGCTAAGAGGTCCCAAGTTAGGGATGACCACATGCTTAGGCCTATGTGGACAGCTGCCAGGGGCTGAGAGGAGGAACAGGGTCACTATGGTGACACTATATGTAGAGGATGGACAACATCAGATTATAGAGGCGCTGAGTCCATATTACATGTGAATCCATTGAAGGACTTTAAGAAGTGAGACACATTCAAAGTCAATGTGGAGATTTTTGCAGACCATAGTGTAGGAAGGAAGGAATGCAGAGGGACGTCATGGACATAAGAGGGAAATACTAAGTAAAAGAGGATAATAATATTCATACTCTCATTTAATTCTCTCTTACTGTGTGCCAACCATTTCATTAAATCATCATATCTGATCCTAAGAATAAAAGTCCACCTCGAGTCAATTTCAAGTTATCCTTGTCATCCTAACCTCTCACTGGCCTTTGGCCTTCAGAGGTATTATCTTTTCAGTGAAAATAACGTAGAAGAAAAATGATGGAGTAAAAGTCATCATTATGTGACCAGATACTTAAAAGCAGATGCTTATGTCGGTGGCCATTAGTTATTTCATTCAGCATGAGCTGGATACTAGAGCTCAAAAGCTACCTGGTAGACCAGTCCCATGGCCTCACAGGTTAACCGGTTTCTGTTAAGTTCCAGACTCCCTCCTATGATGACCGTGATACGAGTGTGGGTCTTTGTTAAGAGAGGACCAGCTGGCAGGGTGCCACAACTCTCACAGTCTCATATCATATGACTTATTGAGCATAGGTCGATGGTATTACTTTTACAAAGAACGAATAGTGCATTTGCTTACCATCTAGGACATTACTGCCAATGACACCCAATATAAATCTGAGTTTCTAGTTCATACTACAGAACTATCTATAATATAGTTATGTACTATTTAGAACTTAGTAAAGCAAGTAAAAATCTTACCTACTCATGATTTTAATCACTTTTTCATGGCTTATGAGGTGGATGTTTGGATTATAATTAGTAGCAAGTACTCTCTATATACCAAAGGCATTCTAATTAAATATTTGAGTCTATTACTCTTAATTTCTGTCTTCCTAATTAAACTGAACAAACTGTCTCCTGAGAATGGAGTCTCATTATTTGCCAGTCCTATCATATCCATGAATCCAAATGCAACTCATTATCTTTTCTTTGTCCTTTTTTTCAGTTGAAATCCCACCCAGACTTCAAGGTCATGCTACTAACAATACCATACCCATTGAGTTTTTGTTTAATATGGATTTTAAGGTGGCTCTAATGGCTATTTTCTCTGAATCCGCAAATCTTTCTCTGTCTCATTTGAATTATATCACATGTTACTTTCTGTATTACCTTCTAAAAACCGTTAGTACATTTTCACTGTTAAGTTAGTTAAAAGCAGAGATATCCCCGCTTCCCACCCCCACCAGAAGTATCTAGTACAGCACATTGTAGGTGTTCAATATATTGAGCTTAACAGATTTTAGGAGAGTCCCCGAGATACCTATCTTGAGGCAATGTCCTCCCACATTGCCTTGACTGTGGGAAAAGATGTTTCTCATGTTAAAGCTGGGCCAGGTTTCATTGCTGCCAAGCTAATAATAAATATGAATCTAGGCTTCTCAACTGAAAGAAGCTTTTTAGCTGAAATGATTCCAATCTCAAGTGTTAAAATGTGTGAAATGAGCCAAAAATAACAGGGAATGTCAATTGCTCTGTATAAGGTATTTCTTTTTTTCATTTCTACTTTTTAAGTGGTTAATTGTTGTTCTTCTTATAGAAGACATGATAAAACTAGCAAGGCTTGCTTTTGTTGGTTGGTTGGTTGCTTGGTTGGTTTCATTACCTGCATAAGAAAATCTGTCTTTCTAGTAGTTGATATGAAGAGCTTTTCGTATTATGTGATATGTGTTAGTTTTGATAATACATTAATAGAAGTGTGAGCTTGATCATGAGATGTAAAATGCCAGAGGATTAAATATGAGAGTTTTAACACGAAGAATTATTAGTTGTTGTGAAAGAGTAACTGTAAGATGTAAGGGAAGTCTGTCTGGTACTCTAGAGCTGAAGGAGAGTGCTTATGCAAGTATAAACTTGGAAGTAGTTCAGATCTCACTGGAGAAAGTATGTTTCAGCCCAGTGGATAGCAGAAAAGATTCCTGATTTGGCCAGGTTGAAATGGTTTGGATTTGCGGTAAATATACCAGAGATAGGAGGAAATCCAAGCATTCAGGCTGTATGGCAGCTTGAAGATCTGCAGGGTCACCTAGGTCACAGATAGGCAGCTTGAAGAAGGCTCCATAGATAGTTGGCTTCTATTTCTAGAAAGCTGTATAATAGTTGTCACAAATCTTAGGCTGCAGTGTTTCAGGGCAATTACATTCTGGCTCATGCTGGGCAGATTCTACTAGATACCTTTGTGTGTATGTGTGCACGTTCACAGACACACGTATATGTCTATGTATATGTGTATATACATATATGCATTTATGCAAACATATCTATTATATATGATATTTCAGATTCCAGTCCTAAATAATATGGTGCACTGAAGTATTCATCTTCCTCTTCCATGTTTACAGCTCCTTTCTCCAGCAATGAGAACCATGGCTCCCCATTACATTCTATATATTTAGTTATTGGCACTATCTTAGAATACATGAAGGTGATCTCATAACAGGAAACATACCATTGATTAGAAATAAACCTACTAGAGTTCTCTACTTGTGATTCTTTTTCCCTCCTTTTTGGTAAAACATTTGCAGTTATACAATGATATTCATACATATTAAGTGTAAAATTCAATGTGTACGTGCATGCTTAGTCGCTAAGTCGTGTCTGATTCTGCAACCCCAGGGACTGTAGCCCACCAGACTCCTCTGGCCATGGGATTTCCCAGGCAAGAATACTGGAGTGGGTTGCCATTTCTTTCTCCAGGGGATCTTCCCTACCCGGAGACTGAACCTGCGTCTCCTGAATTACAGGCAGGTTCATTACCACTGACCAGAAGGGAAGCCTATAGAATTCAACATTTTTAAAATGCTTAGATTTTTATCATGCCAGAAACTTGACTTGTGCCCCTTATCACTCAGTTATGCCCCAACCTACACAAAATATTTCTTTACATATTTTTGTCTTATATATATATATATATATATATATATATATATTTATATATCTCCTGTTTTAGGATTCCATATAAATAAAATAATGTTGAATATACTTTATTGTGTCTGCTTCTTTTGCTTAATATAATGTTTTAAAGTTTATCATGCTGTTGTGTAGAGCAGTATCAATGCTTTTCTATTCCTCAGAATCATTCCATTTTGCTGAGTATGTATTCCATTACAATACGTATTCTTGCACCACTTTTTTATGTATATTATTTTTCATTTATCTTGGAAAAGCACCTTGGTATATATTCACGTTTACCTTTATAAAAATTTTTCAAATATGTTTCCATTTTCACTACTACCACCAATGAACAAGGATGCTAGTTGCACTGCCTCAAGGTCAACATCTGGTGTTTCAAGACATTTTTGTTTGTTTGTTTTGGTCATCCTAGTCATATGACGTGCTATATCTTTGAGGTTTCATTTGCATTTACCTACAAATATGATGTTAAGTATTATTTCATGAACTTACTGTTCATGGGAATATTGTTATGAACTGAGTGTGTCCCCCCAAAATTCATATGTTGAGTCTCTGCCCTTCACTTGGCTGTATTTGGAGATGAGCCTCTAAGGAAGTAATTACGGTTAAATGAAGTCATAAAAGTGAAATGCTGTTAGGGTAAGATTAGAGTCCTTGTAAGAGCAGACACCAAGGCACTCTGGTTTGAGAACAATGTGAGAAAAATTCCTGTTGTTTCAGTCATCTAATCTGTGGTGTATTTGTTATTGTTATTCCGTTTTTGTTTGTTTGTTTTGCTATGACAGCCTAAGCTGACAAACACCTTTTTTGTGAAACGTCTATTCAATTTGTTTTTCCATGTGTTTTATTTGGGTTGTTTTCTCTTCTTACTGATTTATAGAAATGCCATCATATTTATTAGAGAAGGAAATGGCAACCCATTCCAGTGTTCTTGCCTGGAGAATCCCAGGGACAGCGAAGCCTGGTGAGCTGCCATCTATGTGGTCGCACAGAGTCGGACACGCCTGAGGCAACTTAGCAGCAGCAGCAGTAGCATATTTATATCTCAGGTAAGTGGTATCAGTAACGGCTACTGTATTTCAGTAGTTATCACATGCTGGGTACTGAATTATATGCTGTCTGCACTTTACCTCATTTAAGCATCAAAACAACCCTATGAGGGAAAGTAATGTTATAATGCCATAAGATCTTACACAAGGCTCTCTGGTATTCAACTGAATTAATACCTTCCCTGAACTTTACTAACCAAAATTATGCTGCTAGTAAAGACACCATTTGGTCTTTATATATAGATATATGTATATCTTATATATGAATATCTTTGGAACATTTCACAATTTGTCTCTTATTGCATATTAGCTGGTGAGTATGTAGAAACGTGTGTGTGTGTGTGTGTGTGTGTTTGCATGAATGTGTGTACAGGGAACTTTATAACACATATAATTACCCTCATGCTTCTTTTGTGTCCTCATTTTTGGATGGCTGTATAGCAAACCACTCCATAACTTGGTTAATTAAAACAACAATGATTTCTCGTTTCCTATTCTGTGGATTGCCAGGCAGGTCTGCTGATTTCACTCACAGATCACTGGGCTCACTGGTGCAGTTGAAGTCAGATATGGCCTGAAAGACTGGTTTCTCTAAAATGATATCACTCACTCAGTCATCTGTCACAGTGTCACCTGTTCGCTGGGATGCCTCGGTTCTTCTCTGAAGAGTGCCTCATTTTTCTTGGATAGGTCAGTTTCCATTTAGCTTGAGGATCTCAGGGCAGCCTTCTAATAGGGAAGGGCCAGTATGGCCAAGCTCAAATAAATATCTAAGAAGATTTGAGTGCACCTGTTAATGAAAGATGTGAGCATCTCAAAGTGGACTCATCAGGTTTTATTTTATAGATAACTGAATGATGATGTGGAAAGGCCAGTGCTATTGACAGGCAAATGTAATGTTACTCACAGTTCATCTAGAAATGAGAGGGAAGGCACACCACACTGGTACAGAAGGGAAAAACAGTCAGTCAAGGGCATAGAGGATCAAGAGAAAGGTATGGTTACCACCTTTATTGAGGTTTCTGTGAGTAAGAAGGCAGGCAGGGTAAACACTGTATGACTGGCTAGTTTGAATAATTCAGGTGGGCTTTGGGGCATAGGGTTGGTTCCTAATTGTTTGGTATCTGTCCCAGTGTTTTGATTTAGGGCAGGGAAAATGTTGGCTTTATGTATGAAAGTAAGATAAAAGACTTGGTTGGGAGTAGGGTATAGACTCAGGAGTGGTTGGTTTGTATATGAAAAATAGGCTGATATAAAAGCTGTTTACCATCTCTAAGAATTAGCTAGAGGGGCAGTCTCTCCCCAGTAAACAAGGAACCACAAAATGTTGAAAAGTATAGTAATCATAAGATATTGAAAATTTAAAAGCATAATTAATCCAGTGGATAAGATTTTGTGCCCACTATTTATCTGGGGACCCCAAGCATCAGTGCTTTCTGTTGGCATATGTCAGACAAAGATTAGACAAATCTTTTTCTGTACAAATAATAATACTGATAGTTCATTGAGATCTGACTATGTACAGGCATGTCACTATTAGTACATCATGAATTAAAAAATCAACACCATTAATTCTCACATAAATCTCATAACATCAGCACTAGTACAATCTACACTTTCTAGACAAGTAAAGCAGAGGTATAACATGAGGATATTTTTTTTCTTTTTGGATCTCAAGATCAGAAAATTGGCTTAACTACTCTCACATTATCAGAGTTGACTTGTGCATTAAAAATAAGTTCTTAAGGAAAGGGAATGGCCTAGTCTTGGGGTAGGACAGGGCTTCCTCTAGCATATTTTTGTCAACATCTTAACAGTTATCATAACAAAATATAACCTTGAAGAAAGTATTATAAAGGGACCATGCTTAGAGAATTTGTACTTAAATTATGGCCTTTGTCTGTATGATTCTGAAGCTTAAATATTTAACTATCAAGTTCCATTTTCCTAAATAATAAGCTATAGAAAGCATTCTCCATCATTGCTCACTCTTGTGTATCATCTCCTATGTTAGAGGAGTTGCATATTTCCGTAGTTTAAGTAACTCCAATTTAACTTCTAACTTAACTCACTTTGCTTTTTTTCAAATTGCTCTAAATCAGCCAGTCTCAGTCACAGACACAGTTCCAGCAAATTGCATGAAAAAAATGTGTGTGCAAAGTGTGTAAAATGATTCTATTAGATAATGTAGTTGTCTGTCTCCCTGTTTCCATCTGAATTTCTCTGCAACTCTTTTCTGTTTTGTTTTGGAAAGTAGCATTTCCACACTTTACAAAATAATGTTCCTCATTCTTTTAAATGTTAGTAATCTGTGGGCATTTCTGAGTATTTAAGACTTATTCTTAAAGAAACTATGTGCCTCATTTCACACTCTTCCCTTTAAAATATCAATCCCATGAAATACGTGGTCCCCAGTGTTGTAATTCTAGTCTCTGGATTTCCTGGGTGCGTTTCTTGGAATTACTGCCAGTGGTTTCAGAGGTGGAGGGAAAGAGAAATGTACAGAATAGTGTCCTCATCATGGAGGCCCATGTGTGCAAGAAAAATGTTGGGAAATGCTACATCTCTGCCAATTTCATGCCTTTCATAGGCAGCACCATCTTCTTTCCATGAGAACAGGCATGAGAATCTTGCTAGGAAGAAAAAGAAAGTTGAAAGGTAGGATTCCAGGCATATCCTCATATTTTTTAGATCATAGTATTGAGAACACTAAACAAACAATAATCCTAACAATAGTATACTTTGTGCAGTGAAAGTCGCTCAGTCATGTTTGACTCTTTGCGACCCCATGGACTATACAGTCTGTGGAACTCTCCAGGCCAGAATACTGGAGAGGGTAGCCTTCCCCCTCTCCAGGGGATATTCCCAACCCAGGGATCGAACCCAGGTATCCGAGATTGCAGACAGATTCTTTACAAGCTGAGGCACCAGGGAAGCCCAAGAATACTGAAGTGGGTAGCCGATCCCTTCTCATGCGGATCTTCCTGACCCAGGAATCGAATCAGGGTCTCCTGCATTGCAGGCAGATTCTTTACCAACTGAGCTATCAGGGAAGCCCCTTATACTACACAGATATGCCAAGTCCACCCTGAAATCAGTTACTTTTTGTTGTTATACCAATGAAAAATCACCATCATTAATTCTTCCAAATCTAAAACATCTTGAGATTAGATCAGACCTAAGACCTTCTGAGAGATGGTCTAAGGCATAAAAGTAAATGCATTCACTAGTATATTTTATTTTTGTAGCCTGAAACTACAAGGGAACAATTCAGATGATGAAAATGTTACTGCTTATTGACTCAAAGAATCTGAAGTCACAGATACAAACGAGAAAGAAGATTCAGTTGTGTCAAAATTCTGGAGAATATTCAGATTTTTAAACTTAGGGATGATTTAAATGGACTTAATAGAAAAAGATAGGCTCAAATAAAAATGTGAATGAATTAGCTGAACTTCTGTGGGCTTATGAAATTATGTATTTATATCATTGGAGATGTTAGGTGAAAAAATTTTGTACACATGATATCACTATTAATTGGTTTGAGATTTTTTAATATTTTGAATAGTGAGTCATCTCATTTTATTTTTTTCAAGCATTTTCTATTTTGGTTTCTAAATAAGAATGGTCAAGAAACCATTTGACAAAATTAAGTTGACAGATATATTTATTAAAACTCAATCGAGTTCCAACAAGAAGGCTGAAACATGACTTATTTTAATGAAAATATTTAATGTAATATAAATATTAGAGAACTGAAGGAAGTGAAGAGAGGAATCTGAGGTATGACAGAGGCTGTGATTGAGGTAACAACTACTATTCCTAGTGTTGAGTGAACAAAGGGAAGAAGCTGTGATTGTTGAATGTACACGCTTCAAGAAGTGGCTGAAGAAAGTTAGAACTCAGGTCTTTGAGGAAGATATACTGTTTGATGACTCCTTGTACCTCAGAACAGGTCCCTGTAGAGGTGGGACTGAGACCATTGGTGAATGGTTGTACTACCCCCAAAAATTGGTGTTAAGAAATTAAAAGATGCCTGCTCCTTGGAAGAAAAGCAATGACAACCCTAGACAGCATGTTAAAAAGCAAATACATCACTTTGCCAACAAAGGTCAATATAGTCAAAGTTATGATTTTTCTAGTAGTCCTGTATGGATGTGAGAGTTGGACAAGACTGAACACCAAAGAATTGATACTTTTGAACTGTGGTGCTGGATAAGACTCTTGAGAGTCCCTTGGACAGCAAGAATACCAAACTTGTCCATCCTAAAGGAAATCAACCCTGAATAGTCATTGGAAAGACCGATGCCAAAATTGAAGCTCTAATACTTTGGCCACCTGATGTGAAGAACTGACTCATTGGAAAAGACCCTGATGTTGGGATAGATTGAGGACAGGAGGAGAAGGGGGTGACAGAGGATGAGATGACTGGATGCCATCATTGACTTAATGGACTTGAATTTGAACAAACTCAGGGAGATAATGAAGGACAGGGAAGCCTGATGCACTGAAATACATGGAGTCACAAAGAGATGGCTATTGACTGAGGGACTGTACAACAATAACAAACACACATATTTATTATGGGACTTGGTCAGTTGACACAGTCCAAGCTTTAGTTGATTGAAATCACAAGGGTCAGAAAAGGTTACCATCATCCCTTAGGTTCCAGTTGATCTGGTGGTTGAGTACTTCAGACTAATCTTTATCACTGAAATAGAACTATGAGTCTTTACGACAAATATATTATCTTTGCTATTGTTGTTTCTCTTGCCCAGTACTGTTTCTGCATTATTTTGTCCCCTTAAAATCATTATTTATTGAGACTTGTTCAAGGGCAAGCATTATGATCAGGCTTAGATTGCAATATGGCTTCAGTTCAAAAATGGCTTCTCTTATGTGAACAAAGTCATGCCTGGTTTACTTTCCCGGGAAACCCCCTACTTTATCTACTTACAGTTGCTTCTAGACTAAAATCATAGCAAACAAACTTTGAGGTGATCTCCCCTGAAGCTAAAAGTCAAACTACTAAGGAGTAGGGGTTGAACAGCTGGTGTCTCAAGGTGTAACAGAGTAGAAATCCGATTCCATATTGGATCTATTCCTTTAGCTCTAACTTGTGTTTTCAGTTGTCTGTGCTAAGTCATGCTGGCTCTTCATCTTTGTAAAGAATTGTTACCCATAGCCTGAAATATACACAACAATCCTTTCTCAAGACTCTGTCTCCCAGACTTGATGTTTAAAGGTTTAACCATTTTTTGTTCATGTAGAGAAAAAAACAATGTTGCAGAACAGAGACTAGCACTTGTCTTATTGAAAGTTTATAGGAACATTGTGACTAGATCAGACAGTTGAAAGAACAAAGAATTGTCACATCCCCTTCCATATCTGGCCAGTACCAAGAGGTCTGCAATAACCATCCATACCACCCCACTAATCTTTTAGTATTCAGTTCAGTTCAGTCGCTCAGTCGTCTCTGACTCTTTGTGACACATGAATCGCAGCACACCAGGCCTTCCTGTCCATCACCATCTCCTGGAGTCCACCCAAACCCATGTCCATCCAGCCATCTCATTCTCTGTCGTCCCCTTCTCCTCCCGCCCCCAATCCTTCCCAGCATCAGTGTCTTTTCCAATGAGTCAACCCTTCACATGAGGTGGCCAAAGTATTGGAGTTTCAGCTTCAACATCAATCCTTCCAATAAACACCCAGGACTGATCTCCTTTAGGAATGGTTGGATCTCCTTGCAGTCCAAGGGACTCTCAAGAGTCTTCTCCAACACCACAGTTCAAAAGCATCAGTTCTTCAGTGCTCAGCTTTCTTCACCATCCAACTCTCACATCCATACATGACTCCTGCAAAAATCATAGCCTTGACTAGATGGACCTTTCTTGGCAAAGTAATGTCTCTGCTTTTAAATATGCTGTCTAGGTTGGTCATAACTTTCCTTCCAAGAAGTAAGCGTCTTTTAATTTAATGGCTACAATCACCATCTGCAGTGATTTTGGAGCCCCCAGAAATAAAGTCTGACACTGTTTCCACTGTTTCCCCATCTATTTCCCATGAGAAGCCTAAATTCTACCTCATGTAAGAGGAGGGTGAAGAGGAGAGTTAAAAAGCTGGCTTAAAACTCAACATTCAAAAACTCTAAAGATCATGTCATCTAGTCCCATCATTTCATGGCAAATAGATGGCTAAAAAGTGGAAACAGTGACAGATTTTATTTTATTGGGCTCCAAAATCACTGCAAGTGGTGACTGCAGCCAGGAAATTAAAAGATGCTTGCTCCTTGGAAGAAAAGCTATGACAAACCTAGACAGCATACTAAAAAGCAGACATCACTTTGCCAACAAAGGTCTGTATAGTTAAAGCTATGAAAGTGAAAGTTGCTCACTCATGTCCGATTCTTTGTGACCCCATGGACTATATGAAATTCCCCAGGCCAGAGTAGTGGAGTGGATAACCTTTCCCTTCTCCAGGGGACATTCCCAACCCAGGGATCGAACCCAGGTCTCCCGCATTGCAGGTGGATTCTTTATCAGCTGAACCACAAGGGATTTTCCAGTATTCATGTATGGATGTGAGAGTTGGACCATACCGAAGGCTGAGGGCTGAAAAATTGATGCTTTGAATTGTAGTGCTAGAGAAGCCTCTTAAGAGTCCCTTGGACAGCAAGGAGATCAAATTGGTCAATTCTAAAGGAAATCAGTCCTGAATATTTACTGGAAGGACTAATGCTGAAGCTGAAGCTCCAATACTTTGGTCACCTGATGCGAAGAACTGACTCACTGGAAAAGACACTGATGCTGGGAAAGATTGAGGGCAGGCGGAGAAGGGGGTAAAAGAGGATGAGATGGTTGGATGGCATCACTGACTACATGAGTTTAAGCAAACTCTGGGAGATAGTGAAGGATAGGGAAACCTGGTGTGCTCTAGTTCATGGGCTCGTGAAGAGTAAGGCACAACTGAGCGACTGAACAAAGCAAGATGGTTCTTTGTGTAAATGGTCTGCCATCTCTTAGTCTGCTCAGTTTCCAAATAAAGACACTATTCCTTGCTCCAGCACTTCCTTTTTTAGTTTATTGGCCTGTCCTGCAGTGAGGTGTATGAGCTTGGATGTGGTAGCAAGAGTTTCTCAGTGAAAGACTTAGAGGGACACAATCCAATATATATATAAATTATCTGCAAGACTCAATTGCTCTCACTGTTCCTCCTATTTAATAATATTAATTCATGATGAAGCAACATGTCTCTTATCTTGGATATCTTAACGTGCTTCAGACAATCGGAAATTAAGACATTCCACAAAGATAGTGTGTCCCTGAACATTCATAAAGTTAATCTTTTACCATCTGGTCTACATGTGTCTTATTTTTTTTAATTTGTTTTTAATTGGAAGATAATCACTTTACAGTGTTGTGTTAGCTTCTGCCATATAACGGCATAATTCAGCCATAAGTACACATACTTCTGCTCCCTCCTGAACTTTCCCTTCCACTCCCCACCACATCCTACCCATCTAGGTTGTCACAGAGCACCAGGTTGAGCTTCCTGTGCCCATACAGCATCTTCATACTGGCTATCTGTTTCGCTCATGGTAGTGTATATATGTGAATGCTACTCTTTCAATTTGTCCCACCCTCTCCTTCCCCAACTATGTCCAAAGTCTGTTCTCTATATCTGTGTCTCTATTCCTGCCCTGCAGATAGATTCATCAGTACCATTTTTCTAGATTCCCCATATATGCATTAATATATGAAATTTGTTTTTCTGACTTACTTCACTGTATAATAGGCTCTAGGTTCATCCACCTTATTAGAACTGACTCAAATATGTTCCCTATTATGGCTGAGTAATATCCCACTGTATATATGTACCAAAATGTCTTTGTCCATTCACTCGCTGATGAACATCTAGATCGCTTCCATGTCCTTGCTGCTATAAATAGTGCTGCTGTTAACATTGGGGTACACATGCCTTTTTCAATTATGCTTTTTTCATTGCTGTTTCCCATTCCTCTCGTCTTGATTGGCACAGTGTCATAAGTGTAGTGGACACTGTCAAGATATCTGAAAAATATATTATGAGTGACAATAGGAGAATTCATATTGCATTGATGCAAGTTTAGGAAATAAATTGTGGGATAAAATTAAGCTTCCTTTAATGAAGAAATTTTGAAAACTGGAACAGAAGGGGAAAAAAGCATTTTCTAGGTACATGGCTGCATTCTAGGTACCAGAAAACGTGTTGATTAGCTCCTAAATTTACCTTTCCATGTCTGAAATAGTAGTACCATTTGGAGTTGTCACCTACTTAAGTTTATGATAATCACAGTTGGTTTTGGAGATCCTTCTCCCTTTAGCATAGGCTAATTAGGAAAACTAAATGGGGTGTGGTAGATATCAGCACTCATGAATATTTTGAGTTCTGGATGGTGCCGTTGAACTATGCAGTTTTCCTAGGAATATGGTACAGTTTTTTCTTTTATGAGTCTAATAAAGGAAAGGAAGTTCCAGGGGCTTCCATTTAGTTCTCACTTTCACAGTAACCCTCAGTCAATGGGTCAGAGACAATATGTGGATTCTTATATTTGTTGTATTTATTACAATTATCCATTCAAAAAGTGAGGAAATATGCATAGGATTTATTGATAAAACTATTGAACCTACTTTGATTAAAAAATGAGCCAAAACTCCATTTTTTGCCTAAATTTTATTTGTCCCTAATTAATTGATAGACCACTGTCACATTTGGGATTCCCAAAAATTATTGTTAGATCAAACATAATATCTACTGATCTTGATAAGTGCTAACTTTTCCCATTTCCCTTTATTAAAGAGTCTCCTGTCCTCTGGAGAAGGTATGCAGTCGTATCTACATACACACTTCTGTCAAAGTGGCAGGATCTATTGTTAAGGAGAAGAGATTCCCCCATTGATTAATGAAGGTTTTTTAACTGGCATGATCTGAATTCGAAGTGAATAGCCATGATTCTCCATGATGGTGTTGAAAAACCACCGAGACTGGAGTTTTCACTTTTTAAAAAAAAAATGTGGATGAATTAATCACAATTAGGCCAACCATCTGTTATATTCCTAGAGGCATCAAAATTTGTTAGCAACCTCACTATGGGTCCAAAGAGTCTAATTTCTACTGCATTCTTAGATTTTGTTATGGTAAATATCCTGATGTTGTCCATGGTGATATTATGCTATCCATTATCCTTTGTCTCCCTGGGATCCTATCATACCTTTTGAAATCAGGGAGTTATTTCCCATCGTTGTATGTAATCTAGATAGTGAAGCTACCATAGAGCCTACCAACGATACTAATGCGCTCATCATTAATGTATTTCTCAGTGCCTTAGTGAAACTGTTACCTTCTAAGTAGTCTTGGGGAATGTAGTGGGGAAATGGTGAAATGCAGGCCTTGAATGTTGATTCTATTCCACATTTCCATCTCCCTGAACTTTGTGTTCCTTCCTTTACATGATTCCATAGAAGTTCTAGCCTATTGGTAACATTAAATGAGGGAGAACATTAAGTACAAGTTTAATCAACCATCAGAACTGTTATAAACTTCTGCATATATATATATACGTATATATGTGTATATGTATATATATGTGTATATATATATATACGTATGTATATATACGTATGTGTATATATATATATATATATACGTATATATGTGTATATGTATATATACACGTGTATATATATATATGTGTCCTGGCTTATCTCTCTCTCTTTTTTTTTTTTTCTTGTCTGCACCATGTCAGTGGCTTGCAGGATTTTAGTTTCCAAACCAAGGATTGAACTCAGGCCACGACAATGAAAACAGGAGTCATAACCAGTGTATCACAAGGGAATTCTCTATCCTGCTGTATCTTTAAGGGGCTACCTTAGAAGCTGTTAGAATCATCCACTATCTTATTCCCCAGGTTTCTGCTTGTATAAAGTAACAAAATCTTTTTTTAAAATTTAAAGTATTAGCTATTTTCTTTTGGCTCTGATGTTGAGCTTGTTCTAGAGGATTCCAAGTTATGACCCTAGGATTCTAATTCATTAGGATTCTAATTCATGACTCCAGTGACAGTAAACCACGTGAACTGTGACCAAATGTTCAAGCTGGTTTTACAAAGGGCAGAGAAACCAGAGATCAAATCACCAACATCCACTGGATCATTGAAAAAGCAGGAGAGTTCCAGAAAAACATCTGTTTTTGCTTTATTGACTACGCCAAGGCCTTTGATTGTGTGGATCACAATAAACTATGGAAAATTCTGAAAGAGATGGGAAAACCAGACCACCTGACCTGCCTCTTGAAAAAGCTGTATGCAGGTCAGGAAGCAACAATTAGAACTGAACATGGAACAACAGACTGGTTCCAGATAGGAAAAGGAGTACATCAAGGCTGTATATTGTCACCCTGCTTATTTAACTATATGCAGAGTACATCATGAGAAATGCTGGACTGGAAGAAGCACAAGCTGGAATACAGATTTCCATGAGAAATATCAATAACCTCAGATATGCAGATGACACCACCCTTATGGCAGAAAGTAAGGAAGAACTAAAGAGCCTCTTCATGAAAGTGAAAGAGGAGAGCAAAAAAATTGGCTTAAGTTTCAACATTCAGAAAACTAAGATCATGGCATCCAGTCCCATCACTTCATGGCAAATAGATGGGGAAACAGTGGCTGACTTTATTTTTCTGGGCTCCAAAATCACTGCAGATGGTGATTTCAGCCGTGAAATTAAAAGATGCTTACTCCTTGGAAGGAAACTTATGACCAAACTGGACAGTATATTAAAAAGCAGAGACCTTACTTTGCCAACAAAGGTCCATCTAGTCAAGGGTACAATTTTTCCAGTGGTCATGTATGGATGTGAGAGTTGGACTATAAGGAAAGCTGAGTGCCAAAGAATTGATGCTTTTGAACTGTGGTGTTGGAGAATACTCTTGAGAGTCCCTTGGACCGCAAGGAGATCCAACCTGTCCATCCTGACGGAGATCAGTCCTGGGTGTTCATTGGAAGGACTGGTTTTGAAGCTGAAACTCCAATACTTTGGCCACCTGATGTGAAGAGTTGGCTCTTCGGAAAAGACCATGATGCTGGAGGGCAGGAGGAGAAGGGGATGACAGAGGATGAGATGGTTGGATGGCATCACTGACTCAATGGACATGAGTTTGGGTAAAGTCCAGCAGTTGATGATGGCCAGGGAGGCCTGGAATGCTGTGGTTCATGGGGTCACAAAGAGTCGGACACTACCGAGCGACTGGACTGAACTGAACAGTGGCAGTAATAGGTATATAGGTTATGGTAGAACATCAAAATAATAAGTGTTCTCCCATAGGTCAACTCTCCAGATAAACTAGAGCTTCACACAAGAGACAGCTAGACTACTCAGACACAAGAGGGTAGGCTGCTTCCATTGGGAAAAGAGAACTTAGAGCTTGATAAACTCACTGCAGCTTGAAAATATTTTGAGTCAAACTACATTTAATATACCTTAAAATATATATATATACATGTTGTTCCTGCTGCTGCTAAGTTGCTTCAGTTGTGTCTGACTCTGTGCAATCCCATAGATGTCAGCCCACCAGGCTCTCTGTCCCTGGAATTTTCCAAGCAAGAATACTGGAGTGGGTTGCCATTTACTTCTCCACATATATATACATATATATAATAGAATACTACACAACCACTTTTTTCATCAAAAAAGATGAAATACTGCCGTTTGTGACAACACAGGTGGACCTTCAGGGTATTCTGCTGAGTGAAATGAGGCAGGTCAAGAATGACAAGTACTATATACTTTCACTCTCATGTGGAATATAAAAAGCATAAAAATAAAAAATAACCAAACCAAACAAAAACAAACATGTGGTTACAGGGAACCAGAGCCTTGATTCCTGGAGTAGGAGTAAGGGAAGGGTGAAATGAGTAAAAGAGGGTCACCTGCATGGAAACTAAATTTTTGGTGGTAAACACACTCCCTTGTGTACAGATGTAGAAATATAAGGTTGTACACATGAAACATATAATGTTATAAACCAGTGTTATCCCAATATGTGCTAAATCACTTCAGTTGTGTCTGACTCTTGGCGACCCTATGGACTGTAGCCCGCCAGGCTCCTCTGTCCCTGGAATTTTCCAAGCAAGAATACTGGAGTGAGTTGCCATTTCCTTCTCCAGGGGATAGTCCCGACCCAGAGATTGAACCCATGTATCTTAGGTCTCCTGTATTGGCAGGTAAGTTCTTTACCACTAGTGCCACCTGAGAAGCCCATTACTCCAGTAAATCTTATTTACTGGGCCCACTGGAGATATCCTTCCCTGATAGCTCAATTGGTAAAGAATCTTCCTGCAGTGCTGGAGACCTGTTGAATACACTGTATTCAAGCGCAATGACATAGACAAACAAATCCCATATTCCTATCTTCCAGGATTTGTTTGCAGGGACCATTTTCACCAATTTCTGTATTGTTCAGGTTCTAGTCAAGATATATAACAATTCAGGTAACTGAAAAGGCAAAAGGAGATCTCTGAATTATGACCGAAGCCTTAGCTTAAATAAGCAGCTAACACCCTAGGACCTGGGAGAGCAGAGGAAGATGAGAGAAAAGGGGCGCCACACAGCTGGGACTCAGTCTTCTGAGGAGGAGGTAGAGCAGACTGGACCTAGGGTCTCAGAATCTCAGTGAAGCCCTCCCTTCAAGATGGAACTCCAAAGACACCTCCAAGATATTTTCGGAGGGACACTCAAGACATAATTTTGTAGTGTGTGGGGAAAAAAATAAGCAAACTGGAATTAACCACTGATATCAAAACCAGCTACCACAGTGAGGATGAATTGTTTCTGTGGTAACACAAATAGTAAGTAGCAAGTTCCTTCCTGATTCTCCTCTCACCGACTCTATCTAGCTCCCCCTGTTGGTTGAGCCTAGCAAACAGCAGTCAAAAGAGAGGTAATTTGCAGAGCCCTGGGGCCTAGCTTAACAGAGTATAAAAGGGCAGGTTTTTTTTTTTTTTTTTGAGGAACTTTAAATCATTTTATTCGAGTAACAAAGAAAACAGTAACTAAGCACATTATTATTATTTTTTTATTGTTTTTGCCATACATTGTCATGATATCACCATGGGTTTACATATGCTTCCCCTCCGGAACCCCCCTCCCTCCTCCCTCCCCCCGCCCCGGGAAATCTCGCTGCACCAGCCCCGAGCATCAGTCTTGGGCTGGCGATTGATTAGACAGCAGGTTTTAAAGGGAGAGGTTGTTTTTCAGTCACTCAGTCATATCCCACTCTTTGCAGCCCCATGGACTGCAGCCTTCCAGGCTCCTCTGTCCTCCACTATCTCCAGGAGTTTGCTCAAACTCATGTCCATTGAGTCGGTGATGTGTACTACCTTGATGATCACCATATGCCAAATAATTCAAATAATCCCAATATCAAAGCAAACCACAGGTGTTACCTAAAAACAAGAATAAAAAGGTATATTTTGGCAGGAACTCAAGGCTTTGTTAATCTGAAGATAGCTTCCATATTAATATGTACAGAGGATTTTATTTCTTCTTTATAATAGTGCAACTGAGAATAAAATAATTATGTGCTTTTAAAAAACTCATCCTAATTAAAATGACATGAATTTTATGGTAATAAAATTGTGAGATTCTGGAATTGGTGACTAAGAGTATTTGATGCATTTCTGTGCATGAGATATTTAAGAAAGAATATGCCATCTGGATAAGGAGAATGAGATGTGGAGGAAGGAGCAGGTTTTCTGGATGACCTTTAGAATTCCCTCCTCACTCTTGCTAGCATTTTGGTATGTTTTTCTAAAGATCAATTTTGATTTCACATCATTTTTTTAATATCTGTCCTTATTACTAGCAGGACCTGCATGTGTATAGGGTTTGGAACTTTTTAAAAAAGGTTCATACTTGTAATGGTTTTCTGTGGCTGACATAACAGATTATCACAGATTTAGTGGCATAAGCAGTACAACTTTATTAGGAAGTCAAAAGTCTGAATGGTTCTCACTAGACTAAAATCAAGGCATTTGCCTGACTGTGATCCTTACCAGGGGCTCTGGAGGGAAAGAAATTTTCTTGTCTTCTTTAGCTCTAGAGCCCACCACATTCCTTGGCTTGGGACTCTCTTTCTCCATCTTAGAAGCTAGCAACTTTGTATCTCATTAACTGTTCTATATAGTCCTTGCTCCCACTGACCACATCTGGTCAACTTTAAGGACTCTTGTAATTAGAATAGACAAGCCTGGATAATCTATATTTCTAGGTCCTTGTGTTAATCACTTGTGCAGAGTCCCTTTTCCAATGTAAATTAGTATATTCACAGTTCTTAGGGATTAGGACAAGGACATCTTTGGGTGTCATTCTGACCACCAAAACACTTTCTTCCTTTTTGAGATTCATAGTCATCTCATAGGAAGGCAAGGCAGGTATTTTATGGGTAAAGTTATCCTAACATAGACAAATTAGGAAATCTACTCAACATTACATTTCAAGCTAATTGTAAGAGCTGAACATGTATGTAAATTTCACATTTGTTTTTTGTATTGATGTCATGGATTATAACTGTCAACATTTAGAATTACAAAGCCCCATTCTCTAAAACACAGATGAGGAAACAGAAGCCTAAAGAATTAGTGTCTTACTCTGTATCACATAGTAAAGCGTGTTGGACCTAGTACTTCAAGAAAGTGCCAGAAAGAAAAGCAAAAAATCTGTATTTATTATACCAATTTGCCTATACAAATTGCTTGGTATATTTATAAACTATTTTAAACATAAAATTCACAGCCAACATTTCTTTGGGCATCTGGGCATATGTCCACATGTGGACTTGCTGTAGAATAGGCTTCACGTGCACAGAAGGGGCTCAGTCCTGAATGTTTCAATCTTTTTTTTTTTTTTTTTTTAGCATGTCTTTTGGACTTGAACCAAATTGTTTAAGACTCAATCTGTGTGTAACCAATATGTTGAGCAAGCACGACTCCTGACATAATCAAAACACAACTTTATTTTTGTCTCTCACCATCCTTCTAAAATGTGTTCAGTTGTGATAATGTTTCTCTGCTTTTGGTTGAAAACTTCAAGTCCATGATATTTTTGCTTGCTTCTTTTGGTTAAAATATCCCAGAGCTATTTTAAGAAACAAACTGGCCCTCATTCAGAAATCGGAATGCCCAGTTCAAGCTGTCAATACAAACTTTGGATTTGACTTAGCATTGCAATTTTCTCACCTTCCCAGCCTGCAGAAGCCTGCGTTTCCTGGACATCTACAGTAGGAAAGAAGAGCAAGGTTGACTTCTTTTGCATTTCCTTATCTTGTGCTTTTACTGCCCTCATTCCACCTCACTAGATAATTTTGACTCCTACACAGTTGGAGCAGGCTGAGGGTGGAGTGAAAAAGAAAAAGGAAATTTTTATTTAAACGGTAGTTTCATGAGGTGGTTTTCTGCTCCCCAGGCTTGGCAACCGTTTAGAGCTGATCTTTTCTCTTTGAATGCTGTTAGAGACTAGAGTTTCTTTACTGGGTCCCTCTGTCCTAGATCTCATACCCTGGGCATCATATTGTGGGCGGGGACTTGCCCTAATTTCAGTAACCCTAAATAACCATGGTTACTTCTTGGTTTTTTTGCTACAGGGCTTTGAAAATTTTTCCTGAACTGTCTTGGTGGCACTTCTAAACTGGATCTAACATGACTCCAGGTTAGATGTTCTTCTCCCACATGACCCACCTTTGGGCCAAAAGAAAGACCTTTGTGCTGATCTATTCTTGGGGTGCAGGTTAATTGCAAGAAAAACCACAAAACTGTTCTTCCAGGACCACAGGATTTCGTTGGTGAGAGAGACTGAAATCTTTGATCGTAGACATCATATATTAGGTTTCCTGTGGTCTCAAGAGTACATACACACCTGGTAGCAGGGGTTTCGTTGCTAAGTTGTGTCTGACTCTTGTGGCTCTATGGACTGTAACCAGCCAGGCTCCTCTGTGCATGGGGTTTTCCAGGCAAGAATACTGGAGTGGGTTGCCATTTCCTTCTACAGAGTATCTTCCCAACCCAGGGATCAAACTGGTCTCCTGCACTGCAGGCAGATTCTTTGCCAACTTAGCTACCAGGGAAGCCCTTATGTATATATTATCTAGTTGAAAGATTCAAGAGTTGCAGAACTAAAGACTTTCCTTTGAACATTTGCATATATCAATTTGGAAAGGTACTTTGGAATTTTCCATCTGTTTACCTAGGTACTTATTTGAAATACCACCTTTAATTAACTTTTCCATGTGATTCATTGCCAACTTATTAAAATCCGTATCCTAGGTCAGTGGTTCTGAGAGTTTTGTGTGCATTCGAATCCCCTGTAAATTTTGTAAACTTTCTATTTCTGATTCAGTAAGTCTCAGGTGAGGAAAAATAAGTTACATTTCTTGAAGTTCCCAGGTGGTTCTGGGGACCACACATTGAGTCCCACTCTCTGCTGTAGCATAAGAGGATGCCTATGTATCCCTGCTCTGGTCCTGCTTGGGAGTTAACATTTGAGACATGAAAAGTCACAAGTATAAATTTTGTATAAAAGATTTAATAAAAGTAGCCCTTCTTGTAGTGTTATATTCAAAGTTAGGAACTTTGTTTCCAAATTGTAAATGAATCTATACAGCAGCATAATTGATTATCAATTTGTTATTTATTTAAATATTCAATAGACTTGTCCATTGATCACCTGTATGTACCATGTATTGTATCATTTTTTCAAAGTGTGACCTCTGGACTGCAGGCATGGAGCAGTGGTTCTTTTGCATGAATCAGAATCACCTGGAGGGTTTCCTAAAACACAGATGGCTGAGCTCCATCCCCAGACTTTCTAATCTAGTAGGTCCAGGGTGAGGCATGAGAATTTACATCTCCAACAGATTTCTAGTCATTGCTAAGCAAATGTCAAAAGACACTTCTAAATTGTCTTGAAATGTTAAGTAAGCATTTCTACTTGCTCTTTCCAGTGTTTTTTTTTTTTAAGGAAAAATAGTATCTTTTTTAAAAAGTGAAAGTCTCCATGTAAATTGAGATTATTTGCCGACTAAAGAAAAAGGCTTATTTTAGCAGCACAGAACATACCACCTTTAATGATGAAAAGCTACAAATATAGTTCACAGGTCATTGTATTTGCAGAGTTCCTTTTTTTCTCATTATTCTCTTTCTCCCAATTAGCTTTTTGAAAATCAAGTGAAGGGCTGTAGCTGACAATGATGGGCAAGAATTTCTCTTATCTGGTTAATAAAAATGAATCTTCACTTAAAAATGTTATACTCTTGTTGGTAATGATTAAAATCCAGTGGTGTATTTAAAAGGTTCCAGTGGATGCACAGAACAAGAGAGAACTATGATATCTTAGAGTTCTGACTGTAGCCAAGGTATAAGAATACCCTGTCCCATTGAAAACAAGTGTAAAACAGGCAATAACAACAATTATTATTTAGAAGATCTTAGAAATAAACTGTGGATAGAGGAACAAAAGGCTGTAACTCACCCAATGACTTGAACTCCACATTTCCAAGATTTCATTTCTGAATTCATTTGCCAATTCATGCTTGGGGAATTTTTCCTAAAATAAGTCACATTGGGTCAAGGAGACAACACTTGGGTTTAGGGTGAACAAAAAAAAAAAAAAAGGAAAGAAAACTGGGACATTAAAGGAAGATACTACACAGAAAGGATACACATAAGTGAGTAAAAAAAAAATATGCATGTTGTCTCCTCTTGAGCAATTCATGATTTGCACATTGCAGGATAAAACTTCAGGAAAATCAGCAGAAATATACAGCAGCTTAAAGATTAAAAAGCTGAACTGCACAGTAATCCGTTGGATTATCAAAAAAGCAAGAGAGTTCCAGAAAAACATCTACTTCTGCTTTATTGACTATGTCAAAGCCTTTGACTGTGTGGATCACAACAAACTGTGGAAAATTCTTAAAGAGATCGGAATACCAGACCACCTGACCTGCCTCCTGAGAAATCTGTATGCAGGTCAAGAAGCAACAGTTAGAATCAGACATGAAACAACGGATTGGTTCCAAATTGGGAAAGGAGTACATCAAGGCTGTATATTGTCACCCTGCTTATTTAACTTATATGCAGAGTACATCATGCAAAATGCCAAGCTGAATGAAGCGCAAGCCAGAACCCAGATTGCCGGGAGAAATATCAATAACCTAAGATAAACAGATGACACCACAGTTATGGCAGAAAGCAAAGAAGAACTAAAGAGCCTCTGGAAGGTGAAAGAAGAGAGTGAAAAGTTGACTTAAAACTCAACATTCAAAAAACAAAGAACTTGGCATCCAGTCCCATCACTTCATGGCAAATAGATGGGGAAACAATGGAAGCAGTGACAGACTTTATTTTGGGGGGCTCCAAAATCACTGCAGATGGTGACTGCAAACATGAAATTAAAAGACACTTGCTCCTTGGAAGAAAAGCTTTGACCAACCTAGATTGCATATTAAAAAGCAGAGACATTACTTTGCCAACAAAAGTTCATCTAGTCAAAGCTATAGTTTTTCCAGGAGTCACGTATGAATGTGAGTTGGACTATAAAGAAAGCTGAGTGCAGAAGAATTGATGCTTTTGAACTGTGGTGTTGGAGAAGACTCTTGAGAGTCTCTTGGACTGCAAGGAGATCCAACCAGTCCATCCTAAAGGAAATCAGTCCTGAATGTTCATTGGAAGGACTGATGCTGAAGCTAAAGTTCCAATATTTTGGCCACCTGATGTGAAGAATTGATTCATTGAAAAAGACCCTGATGCTGGAAAAGATTGAAGGTGAGAGGAGAAGGGGACTACAGAGGATAAGATGGTTGGATGGCATCAGCAGTGCGATGGACATGAGTTTGAGCCAGCTCTAGGAGTTGGTGATGGATGGGAAAGACTGGTGTGCTGCAGTCCATGGGGTTGCAAAGAGCCGGACACGACTGAGTGACTTAACTGAACTGAACTGAAGAGTGATTTCAGCCACCGTATAGTTCTGGGGAAACAAAGTTCAAGACCCATTAAAGTTGAGTGATCCTTTTCACAGTTGTTGTTGTTGTTTTTAAGATCCCAGGACTGCTTCTTAATAATTATTAAGTAAAAACTAAGTACAATACAAAAATAAAATCAAATATCATGGGATATTTGAAAAATATGGTTAATAAACTTGACCTACTGACCAGATAAGCCTTCTTGTGGCTCAGGATGTAGAGTCTGCCTGCAATGCAGGAGACCCAGGTTCGATCTCTGGGTTGGGACTCTCCCCTGGAAAAGGAAATGGCAACCCAGTCCAGTAATCTTGCCTGGAAAATCCCATGGATGGAGGAGCCTGGCAGGTACAGTCCATGGGATTGCAAAGAGTCAGACTGAGCGACTTCACTTTCTCTATTTTCACTTTCAATGACCAGATATAAAATGCTAAATGTAAATATTGTAAAACACATTCCTCAAATGTGCTTGGAACGTTTATCATTGTTGATCATAGGATAGGCCAGTAAGCAATTTGTGGCAAAATTTAAATTATTGAAATTACATACAACATTTTTATTCTGATCACAGTGGAAGGAAACCAGAAATAAAAACAAATCAGTAATTAGAAAAACATGAATACTTAAAAATCAAAATTGTTAAAAGCTCATTAATCAAAAAAATTAAGATGAAAATTAGGATATTTAAATTGTATGATAATGAATGGGTCATATCAAAATGTGGGATGCAGCAAAAGTATTAATTAGAGGGGAAATAATTTTTAAGAGTGTGTGTGTGTGTGTGTGTGTGCAAACTTATGAGTGTGAAAAAGGCTGGAAAAATAATATAAATTTCTACATCAAAAGAAGAGAAATATAATAAGAAATTAAGCCCAAGGTAAGAAAGGAAGGAAATTATTAAAGTAGAGATAAAGTAAAATATACAAAATTGCTATAGTAAAATGTTATTTTTAAAAATTCACAAAATTGATAAGCTTCTGGTAAGATGGATCAATACAAATGAGAGAAAACAAAAATTGCCAATTATAGAATCAAAAGAGTATATTAATATAAATCTAATAGATAAAACAATGAGTAGTATGATTGGATAATATAAATAATTTTATGTTGATAGCCTTAAAATTCAGATTCAGTGTATAAATTATTTGAAAATCACAATGTACCAAAATTAATATAAAAATAGATTTTATATATGGTATGTATGAGAAATTGTATATGTAAATAAAATTTTCCCATGAAGTAAACTCCAGGCCCAGATTACTTCAGTGGTTATTTCCCCTAAACAAATAAGGAAAAAAATGAAACTAATCTCACATTCCCCTAGAATGTAGAGAAAGCAGGAATACATATTAGCTTATTTTATGAAGCCAACATAATCTTAATTTCAAAATCTGGTATGGACAGTACACAAAAGAAAAACTAAGGAACAAGGTATCTTATGAATATAGTTTTTTTAAATCCTAAACAAAATATAAACAGAATAGAATCACCAACAAAATAAAATGACAAATTATGCTAAAGTGGAGTTTTGTGCTAGGAATGCCAGATAAGTAAAACATTATATAATCAATTTATAGCATTGAAACAAAGGAGGAAAATATGTAACCATTTCAAAAGATGCATAAAAAGCATGTTAGAAAATTTAAAGCCCATTCATGGATTTTAAAAAGTCAGCCAAATGAGAAGAAAATAAGTTTATTTAACATGATAATGTCACTTAGAGAACAATCCCCAGTAAACAGCATTCTTTCTAGTGATTTCTGAGCCCTCAGTCATCACTTCTCACCATCATTTTATACATAAATTAATAACCACATGATAGAAATATTTGAAGGAAAGAAATAAATTTTGCTTTGCATATGATATCATTAGGCACATAGAAATTCTAAAATAATCTAAAAATGATTAGAATCAATAAGTAAAATTAACAAGGTCATTAGACACAAAATTAATGTAAGAATTAATTCTGTTTCAATATCCTAGAAATAATTAGTTGAAAACTAAGACAAAGAGATAATATTTGCAGTGCCACCAAATACCTCCAATATTGGGAATAAATTTATTAAAAGATGTATAGGATTTCCACACTAAAAACTGATAAATATTGCTGAGAGGACTCAAAGAATATCTAGATAAATAAAAAGAAATAATATATTTATGGACTGGAAGACAGTATTTTTAAGATGTTAATTTCTTCTTAATTGATCTGTAGACACAGTGCAGTCCCACTAAAATATCTAGCATTTTTTTTAAGTGACAAGGTAATTCTAAAACAATCTGGAAGGACTAAGTAGAGGGGTTCACACCCAATAAATATTAAGATTTACCATAAAAAGTTACAGTAATTAAGAAATATATTTTATTAGCACAGAGTTTTACAAACTGACCATTTACGCAGATGAGAAAATTCAGAAACACAAATACAAACATATAATGGGTAGCCTATCCCTTCTCCAGGGGATCTTCCTGACCCAAGAATCAAACTGGTGTCTCTTGCATTGCAGGCAGATTCTTTACCAGCTGAGCTATCACAGAAGCTCCAATTAAGAAATGTTTTTTATTAGCACAGTTTAAAAAACTGATCAGTTAAGCAGAAGAGAAAGTTCAGAACAAAGATGCACACATATAGTCACCTGAATATACAATAAGTATGTCACAACAGAAAAGTAGGGAAAGGATGGTCTTTTTAATTAATGGTCATGGGTTAATTGGTATCCATATAAAACAACATCAACCTTCAGCTTTACCTCATACCATACATACAAAATTAATCACACATAGGTTATAGAAATAAATATGATAAGTAAACAATACAACTTATAGAGAAAATAGAATACATTAATGAAAGTGGGGTAAGAAAATATTTCTTATGCAGAAAATAATAAGCATTAGCCATAAAGAAAAGTTCTGAATTGATAAATTGAATTACATAAATATTAAGCACTTCTATTCATCAAAAAATGACACATCAAAAATCCCAAATTTGGAACACTATATGTGAAATTACTGCTATTATCTATTAAAATATGTGTGGAAAAGGATTTGTGTTTAGATTGTGTGCTAAGTCTCTTCAATCATGTCTGACTCTTTGTGACCCAATGGACTCTAGACCACTGGGCTCCTCTGTCCATGCACTTCTCCAGGCAAGAATACTGGAGCTGGTAACCATTCTCTTCTCCAGGGGATCTTCCCAACCCAGGGATCAAACCCAGGTCTCCCACATTGCAACCAGATTCTTTACCACCTGAGCCACCAGAGAAAACTCCTACAAATCAACAGGAAAAATACTGAAAATCTAATATTTTTAAAACTGACCAAAAGCCTGGAAAAAGTGCCTCAGAAAATTGAATATTCAAAGGCCAGTAAATACTTTAAAAAGTATGCGGCATCATTATTATTCAGGAAAATGAAAATTAAATGACCATGTGATACCGTTACACTCACCTGAATGCCAAAAAAAAAGAAAAAAAGTGTTGCTAAAGATAGGAAATAACTGAAAGTCTCATACATTGCTATTTGGAACAAACACTTTGAAAACTGGCACCATACAGTAAAAGTAAGCATACATCTTAGAACTCATGGATTCTCGGCCCCAAAATATACCCTAGAACATATTTAGCTTATGTCTACCAAATGACACACACAAGGATGCTTATGGCGCTGTATTCCTAATAGCCAAAAGTAGACACTAATTAAGTGTCTATCAACAGTGTAAGGAATAAATAAAGAGTTGCATGTTCATGCTATGGAATATTGCATAGGAATAAAATGGACCAATTTCTAGTACACATTACATGGGTAAAAAAAAATCTCACAAATATAATATTGAATGATAACAGCCAAACACAAGATATATACTGATCAATTTTGTTAAATACACTCAAAAAGAGCACAATTAATCTATGGTTATAGAAGTCAGAATATGCATTCTTTGTCGAGTGTATATGCTTTGGTGTTACTGCCAGGGAGTGTGTGTGTGTGCACATGTGTATATAAAAATAAAATGACAGAAAAATTTAGTTAATACTTTGATATTCTTATGGATACAGGTTAAATTTCAAAGCAATTTAAAAATTGTTTAAATGCTAAAAGCATTGTCATTGTTATTGAACAGAGTTCTTTACAAACTGCAGCTAAGAGCAATACTTTGGAAAAATATGATTGTTTTCAGTCCATGTTCTGTTTTAATTTACTTTTTTCACTAACTCAACTTGTGTTTTTTGGTGTCAATATAGCATTATGTGATAGCAGTAGTGGACGTCTGTGATTCGTTCCAGTGATGATTAGCTGATGATATTAAGAAATTCTACCAAAGAAATGAGAGCCAGTTTTGTCGATTATTCATTCAACAGACATTTACCAAATGCCTTCTGTTTCTGCATTGGTTTAGATACTAAAGCAAAGAGATAAATATATAAGACATACAGGACCCATAACCTAGAGGAGATTGCAGTCTAATGGAGGAGATAAATAAGTAAGACAGATGATCAAAAGAATGAAAATACAATGTCAGAATAGATACCAGGTGCCAATAATACATAGAAAAAAAATAGTGGTTACATGCTTAGCACTAAAACAATAGTACTGAAATATATATGATGATTTCCATAATAAGAACCCTTTAAAAAGCTATGGATAAATTTCAAATATTCTCGAATGAAATGACAAGATCTAGGGTATGATGACATAGGATATGCAGACAGCAATCAAGAACTAGGCTACAAAGGATGGTTTGTAAGCCCCATGAGGTTATCAATTCAGGGAACCAAAATTTGGAAATATCAGGAAGTTGGTCTAGAAGATGGGGAATGATTCTGATGTAGAGCCTCTGCAGAAATCCAGCATTTGGCTAGCAGACACAAAACAGCTTAACAATGAACCGAATGCCTTATTAATAGATAGGGACTCATTAGACCTCCAGGACCTAGTCAGCTATGTTAGAACCATGGCTGACTTTAGAAAATGGACACGCCTCAGCCCACAACGTAACTCAAACAATCATACCTGGTGATACTGAGTAGTTAAATGTAGCTGAGCATTTCCTAATAGTTTTTTTTTTTTTTTTTTTTATGGCAAACACTCCTGATTCTGCATTTGGGCATTTACCTAAGCTTGTTCATGTCTTCAGATCTTGTGATAGCTCTATGATACTGGCATGTATTTACCCTGTGATACATTAAATAAGGGATTCCTTTGACCTTTTCTAAAGTTAAATTTTCCTGTTGCAAAGACTAATTCAAGTACATGGTCAAAAGTTCAGTCTGCCACCCAGTTTACTGCTGAACTCCTAGAAGCTTATAAAGCTCAGGTGAAGATTCCTTGTACCATGATTCATATGGATGATTGGTTTGGCATGAACCAAGAAGGCAGTAGTTTATTCCATCCGTTCAATTTGCCTCCAGAGCAAAACTTCTGAGTTCACTCTATCTGCTTCTCTTGTCATATATTATAGAGTACAATGGTCTTTTTTTTGTTTTATATACAGCAGGAAATAAATTCATTTTTATTTAATTGAGTGGATTTTAACTTCTTGTCTTCCACCTAAGGAACAGTCCCAAATGGAAATTGATATTAACAATGTGAAATACCTTTAACAACAGCTAACAGGTATTGAGTATAGAACAGCTTTACACAAGGGAAGTGATAGAGTTCCATTTTGCAGATTAGGCAATAGAGCTTCAGAAACTCAGATGATATTATACAGCTACAGAGTGGCCTCCATGGGATTTAAAACTGGAATCTTGACTTTAAAGTATAGGATTTTGAGCCACACACTGTACTGTCTCCAAGCACCAGAGACGGACAGACACAATAACTTCCAGCTTTGATCACTTCTCTTGCCTGCCTCATCAGTGTACTTCTGCGCTGCTACCAGAGATTAACATACTGTCAGGATACCTGGGCTCATGAGGGCTGGAGTATGTCTGTGCTTTGGCCGGGTGGAACAGAGAAATGGGAAGCAGCACACAGTAGTTAGTGTCTGCCCAACTGTGCTACTTACTCTTTGCTTTGTTTCCCCCTTTTCTTTGCAAGCTCTGCTTGTGCTCTGAGAGAAATTTCCCAAAGATCTTATTTTCAATGGCTACTGTACATTTTATAGAGTTGTATTCTGCTGGAATATTTTGCCCTAGAAATCTACTGAGTTTGGCTTCAGTGTTAACTCCATTCATCTTTGGATCAGTTCTTTGGGAAAAAAGACAAAAATAATGAGACTACTTCTTGTGATATGGGAAGTTTGGGGTTACCATCTCAGTGGCCCTTAAAGAATTTGAAGGGTAGCTTTCCATTTTTCTTGTCTTCTCTTCTCTTTAGTTAGCACTCCCAAAGAAACAGAAGTGTAGTTCCCACTGAGTTCATTTCTTCCTATTTGTACCTCCAATGAGACTGGAATAGAAAAAGCATTATAAAGTTGGTTTTGTGATTAATTCTGTCAAAGCCTTTCTTTTAATGTTGGACAAAGAGATTAGAGGGCATAAGAGAGACAGAATGGTAGAAGTTACAATTTCTAGATCATTGTAAGACTATAATGAATTTTTAAGAAGACATTCTAAGAATTTGTGATAAAGGTATCTGGCACATAACACCCAGTCGTGCCTGACTCTTTGCAACTTCACTGACTGTAGTCCACCAGACTTCTCTGCCTATGGGATTCTCCAGAAAAGAATACTGGATTAGATTTCCATTCCCTTCTCTAGAGGATCTTCCCTTCCCAGGGATTGAACTTAGGTCTCCAGCACTGCAGTTACATTCTTTATCATTTGAGCTACAGGGAAGTCCTTGCTCAAGGTTCAGTTCAGTAGCTCAGTCGTGTCTGACTCTTTGCCACCCCATGGACTGCAGCACGCTAGGCTGCCCTGTCCATCATCAACTCCCAGAGCTTATTCAAGCTCATATCCATCAAGTCGGTAAATGCCATTCAACCATCTCATCCTCTGTTGTCCCCTTATCCTCCCACCTTCAATCTTTCCCAACATCAGTGTCTTTTCCAGTGAATTAGTTCTTTGCATCAGGTGGCCAAAATATTTTCAGCATCAGTCCTTCCAATGAATATCCAGGACTGATTTCCTTTAGGGTGGACTGGTTGGATCTCCTTGCAGTCCAGGGGACTCTTCAAGAGTATTCTCCAACACCACAGTTCAAAAGCATCAATTCTTTAGTGCTCAGCTTTCTTTATAGTCCAACTCTCACATCCATAATAATTACTGGAAAAACCATACCTTGGACTAGATGGACCTCTGTTGGCAAAGAAATGCCCATGCTGTCTAAGTTGGTCATAACTCTTCTTCCAAGGAGCAAGCATCTTTTAATTTCATGGCTGCAGTCACCATCTGCAGTGATTTTGGAGCCCCCCCAAAATAACATCTCTTAATTGTTTCCATTGTTTCCCCATATTTGCCTTGAAGTGATGGGACCAGATGCCATGATCTTAGTTTTCTGAATGTTGAGTTTTAAGCCAACTTTTTCACTCTCCTCTTTCACTTTCAAGAGGCTCTTTAGTTCTTCTTCACTTTCTTCCATAAGGGTGGTGTCATCTCTTTATCTGAGGTTATTGATATTTCTCCCAGCAATCTTGATTCCACCTTGTGCTTCAACCAGCCCAGCATTTTGCATGATGTACTCTGCATACAAGTTAAATAAGCAGGGTAACAATATACAGACTGGACGTACACCTTTCCCGATTTGGAACCAGTCTGTTGTTCCATGTCCAGTTATTTTGCTTCTTGACCTGCATACAGATTTCTCAGGAGGCAGGTCAGGTGGTCTGATATTCCCATCTCTTTCAGAATTTTCCAGTTTGTTGTGATCCACACAGTCAAAGGTTTTGGCATAGTCAATAAAGCAGAAGTAGATGTTTTTCTGGAACTCTCTTGCTTTTTCACAGATCCAAAGGGTGTTGGCAATTTGAACTCTGGTTCCTCTGCCTTTTCTAAATCTAGCTTGAACATCTCAGAGTTCTTGGTTCATGTACTGTTGAAGCCTGGCTTGGAGAATTTTGAGGATTACTTTGCTAGCATGTGAGATGACTGCAATTGTGCAGTCATTGAACATTCTTTGGGATTGGAATGAAACTGACCTTTTCCAGTCCTGTGGTCATTGCTGAGTTTTCCAAATTTGCTGGTATATTGAGTGCAGCACTTTCACAGCATCATCTTTTAGGGTTTGAAATATCTCAACTGGAATTCCATCCCCTCCACCAGCTTTGTTCAGAGTGATGCTTCCTATGGCCCACTTGTCTTTGCATTCCAGGATGTCTGGCTCTAGGTAAGTGATCACACAATTGTGATTATCTGGGCCGTGAAGATCTTTTTTGTACAGTTCTTCTGTGTTTTGCCACCTCTTCTTAATATATTCTGCTTCTGTTAGGTCCATACCATTTCTGTCCTTTATTGAGCCCATTTTGCATGAAATGTTCCCCTGGTGTCTCTAATTTTCTTGAAGAGATCTCTAGTCTTTCCTATTCAATTATTTTCCTCTATTTCTTTGCATTGATCACTGAGGAAGGCTTTCTTATCTCTCCTTGCTATTCTTTGGAACTCTGCATTCAAATGGATATCTTTCCTTTTTTCAGTATATCTCTCTAAATTGACTTACTTTGTCATAGGCCACAGTCCACATTCCACATTTTCTTTATTTCACATTTAGTATGACTATTTAAATGGGGAAAAAATGCATATGTGAGTTCACACAATGACAGTGATATTATTTCATGCATTTCTCTTCCTCTTTAACTATACAAGATATTTTTTGAAACCAGAAATAATTGTGTAAGAAATGTGCATAATCACTAAACAAAACAATGTATAATTTTAATTTATATATATATATATATACACACACACAATTTTGGGGCTGTTTTGGACTAAATCAAGGGAAAAAGGATAACAAAATTTAGTTCTAATTTTTGTTTCTCTAACTCTATGACCTTGGATAAATTTCTTTATATTCTGTAAGATGCAGGCAAAAACTGCCCCCTACCTATCTTTTGGAGCTGCTGCAAGATTTATTAAACTAGGAGGAAAAAAAAACTGTTTAGAGGTCTGATATGTGTTATATAAATACAAGGCAGTATTGTTATCTCCAAGAGGTGTAAGAAGTTGAATTAAAATTTCACAGCAACCTTATGAGTCAAGTAGATAATCTTAGACCTATGTTTACAGATAAGAGGGCACAAGCTCTTCTGTTACAACTAGATTGGGTGTATGAGAAGAAATACAATTACTGAATTCAGAGCTATGCCAGTACTTGTTGATACCTGAATATATTTTAGAGGGCAATTAAAAAAAAAAAACATCGCATCATCCCCTTGGCAAGCACTGAGGAGAGTCTGCATATTATCTTCCCTATTTTTTCCTCTGTGGTTCTTCATGAAATTGATCTGAAATGTAAGACACCTTGTCTCAATGGTATCCAAGGGGAGCCAAGTATTTTGAGAGCTATTAAAAGACATTGTTCTAATGATGAGACATATAATGTGATTTAGTGCAGCCAAAGCCAAAGTATCCATCAGACGCAGAGAGACCTAGGAAAAGGGAAAAACAGAAAACAATGTGACAGTTACTGAAGTCAGTGAAGCAGGTTCTGTTATAGTGAATACACCACTGTATTCATATAAGGTATATGTGGCTGTGACCACGTGGTGCATAACATTACCTCCACCTCTTAACCAAATAAAAGATGATACAAATTGGAAGATACATATTTTCCTTTCAGCCTAAATAAACTCACTCACTTGTTTCCAAAACTAATTGCCCAACATTTCTAAAAAATTATTCAAAGTGCTAATTAGAGTGCCTGACAAATAGTAAATTGCCACCAGGGAAGCCCCGGTAAATGTTACCTGTTATTATTTGAATTTGGAGTAAGGACAAAATGCATGAAATAATATCACTGTCATTGTGTGAATTCATATATACATGTGTGTATATATATATATATATATATATATATATATATTCCTATTTAAATAGTCATACTAAATGTAAAATAAAGAAAATGTGGAATGTAGACTGTGGACTGTGACTAAGTAAGCTTATTTAGATATACCAAGAAAAGGAAAGATATACCCATTTGAATGCAGAGTTCCCAAGAATAGCAAGAGAAGATAAGAAAGCCTTCCTCAGTGATGAATGCAAAGAAATAGAGGAAAATAATAGAATGGGAAAGACTAGAGATCTCTTGAAGAAAATTATAGTCAAGTACACATTAGGAATAAGATGCCCGGGTTGAAGCCTTGCCTTGCATGAAATCGTCATGTGACTGCATATAGTTATTTAACATAACCCTTAAAGTGGGAACAATGACAGTACTCACTCAGCTGAGACAAATTTTGTAGAAAACCAAACGGGAAGGTACATGTAAAATCCCTAACATGGTCTCCAGCACATAGACACACCTGATCCACAGAAGGTTAACTCTTAGTCATTGTGAAACTAAGGCTGTTCTATTAGTTGCTGCTTTGCTAGCCACACTTCCATGAGCCAGGCACCAAAGGAGGCAGTGGGAAAAGAAAGAAGAACAGGGGAGACATGGTCCATATCCACCTGTAGCTTTTGGCAGAAGTATTAACAAAGAAACACTCAAGTAAAATAATTGAAGCCTACAACATGCTAAGAAGGAACTAAGAATGTATTGATGCAGAAAATGTGGAAGGGATTTATTCTTAGTTTAGGGAGTCAGGGAAAGTCTAAGGAAGTACATGTAAAGTGAGTGAAGTTTTCAAAAGAGTCAGCCATGTGAATGAGGATAATGATGGGCATTACCCTCAGGTAGGTGGAACAGCATTTGCAAAGGTCATGAGTTAAACAACAACAACAACAAACAAAAGAACACTTTGGCACGTGGGAGGAAGGGATTTCCAAAATGGCTTAATCATGTGGAAGAAGGGTGCTGTCTAATGTGGCTCATGCTGGCCAGGTGGACCATGGCGAGGAGTGTAGGTAGTATGTTTGAAAAAGTAATTCACTGAAAGGTTTTACATACTGGCAGTGAATGATATATTTTTTTATGCTTTTGAAAGACCACTTTTGCTGCTTTGTAGGGCAAGGCAACTAAATTTTTTGATCATGCACACCAATCAGCATGTGACTCCAAAATGTTTATTTCTATGTTCGTATTCTCTCCTTCAATAGGTAAACAGAGATAGGAATATATAAATAACATAAATATTTTTGTTAATCAGTAATTAAATTTAACTAGTCTGTTTTCCACACACAAGTGAATCACCTTGGGGTGCCATTTTGATACTTGTACCTCACTTTGGAGATGACTGTTGTAGAGAAGAAGTGAAGTGAAGTTGCTCAGTCGTGTCTGACTTTTTGCGACCCCAAGGACCATAGCCTACCGGGTTCCTCTGTCCATGGGATTTTCCAGGCAAGAGTGCTGGAGTGGGTTGCGATTTCCTTCTTCACAGTATCTTCCCAACCCAGAGATTGAACTCGGGTCTGTAGAGAAAAGATGGAGCAAAGAAATCTTCCAGTAGGGAGACTAACATGGAGACTATTGGACTAGTCCAAGGTAGTCACCAATGATGGTAACTTACACTAGGTGGTGGCATATTTTTCATATGCATAATGAAAAAGACTCCTAATTGGAATTATAGATCTACACTCTCTACTGGCCTTTAATATCAACTATTTTCCTAATAAATGACCCATTCTTAGTGGATCATATTAATAAAACCTGTTGGGTTGCTTATTGGGTTGCTGGGTTGCAGACACCTTGAAGTAGACTAGCCCACTTTCCTCCATGAGTAGCCTATTTCTTGAGTCCTCTAGGGAGTTACTGGTACTTTCCCTTTCTGCTTGTTGACAAAAGTCCTCAATGATCAGAACCATAAGAAGATGAATTTATAAAAAAATTAGTTAAAGTCAGTTTCTTCTACATCTGTGTAAGCTTTTTCACAAGTGGATGATGAAAATCAGGTATTAAGAAAGTCCCTGTCTCTATAAATTTTCAGCAAATGAATTAAAATGCTCTCACATTAAAGGGATTATTGGAGTAGGTGTCTGAAAAGATGAGTGTTGTAAACTCCTTGAGGATGAAATGTCAGCTCTACTTGACAGGAACAACTTCCTTTTGAAACCAAAACAATCTAAGTTTTGGTAGGTAATAATAGACTAAAACCAGAAAATATAAATCCACTAATTTATTTTGCTTTTTCCAGTCCTATATTTGGAGGGAGTTCATTTGGGTTCTGAGGCTTTAATCTAGTTTTTCTCTCTTGGAGGAATTCTCACAGATTGGAAAGGAGGTTAGCAGGGCATAGAAAGAAGATATTAAGCCAAGGATCCTGCAAAACTTTGAAAACCTTTCTGAGGAGAGGGAAACAACTGCTCTGGGTTTTGATAAATAACACTTGCAATTTAAGAGGAAGGAGAACCTGTGGCTCACTTCTCCTCTATCTAGAAGACTCAATCCACCAGCAGTCCTTTTTTAGGAAGATTCAGGTTTTGGTAGTAGTGGTGCTTTTGGAAGAACAGACTGTATCTCTAATAGCAAACAAAACACTCTTTTGTTCTGTTAAGTATGCAATTTTAATGGCTGAGGAACCTGTGCTTTTTGGATTGGCACATTTCTTGGATTGATCATGACAACAATCACATAGCACACCTCTGGCTTGGAAGAAGAGAAATTCTGCTTGGACAGAATTAAAGAGTATTATTAATTGAAGAATAATGATCATTCTGTTACTTTCAAATTTGGTTTTCCCATCACAAACCCGGGATTCAGATTTTTCAGTGAGGTTACCTTTGCAAATATGAAAATGAACAAACATATAATGAGAAATTGGAAATTGTACGGATTTGTTGTGGGATTCATTTATTCAATCAGTAAATATTCATGGAATAATTTAATAGCTACCATGTGATAAGAAAGTATTATCGGGCTCATGAAGACTACAAAGACATGAGAAGGTATTTCAACCCTTAGAAGCAACTTTCTGTTTGAAAATGGCCTGGATTTTTGAGAAATTCTTTGTAATTTTCAAAGCCCATTCACCTACTATAAATCTTCATATGAACTTTTGAATAGTAGCAGGGGAGCTAGGCTGGGCAGACCATATAATCATACAATTATGGAATTTTAGGAGTGAAAGGATTTTTAAAGGTCATCTAATGCAACAACTTTGTTTTAAACCTGGGAAGCTGAGAGACTACTCCTTGTTTGAGATTACACAGAAAACTAATGGCAGAGCATCCAGCATCCACATTAAGTGTGCGATTAGCAATCTAAAGGCCTGTGTTAATAGCTCTGGGTTAGGCACTAATGCCACAGGAAAAATGGAGCCCCGTGTATGCATTTGCACACAGAACCATATCTACTAGACTTACAGCAAATGTGCTCAGTCATGTCCGACTTATTTGTGACCCCATGGACTGTAGCCGGCCAGGCTCCTCTATGGGGTTTTCCAGGCAGGAATACTGGAGTCGGTTGCCACTCCCTTTTCCAGGGGATCTTCCCCACCTACGGATCTAACCTGTGTCTCCTGCATTGGCAAGCAGATTCTTTACCACTGAGCCACCTGGGAAACCTATCTTACAGTAAGTATTTATTGAATTAATGACTGACAGATTTCCTACCATATAGGACGCTGTGTCAAGTACTAAGGATAAAAGGCAACAACGAACTGGATACTTCTTCCAAGTTGCTCACGACATAGTCTTCCTGTCCTCAATGAGTGTGCAGTCTTTTAAGGAAACCAAGGTATAGTCCACAAAATACAGTAGGATTGGGTTCAAATGCAGTGAGTGCTTTAGGAGGTCAAGGAAGGAATCTAAGAGTGATAATTGATGGAAAAATCCCTCAGACTACACAAACACACACATCACACACCCGCGATATTTTAATTACATCATTCTCTGCTGATGCTGAGACACACACTGTTCCCAAGGTAAGGTCAAGATGCCAACTCGCTGAGACTAAGAGGAGAAGCCAGCTCATTCCTATTCTCCAAACTGAAAATGACCAGAGAGGGGGATTTTAAAAACAAAGAACGAAACAGCCACAGAGACTGACAGAAACAAAACAGGAATAGGAAATCCCCAACACAGTGACCACTCCGCTGGCCGCCCCCACGGGAGGGGCACTCGGGCTCAGCGCAGAGCCGGGCGGCTGCCGGCGCGCGGAGCGCGCGGAGGTGAGGAGCGGGCGGCGGCGGCGCGGGCGAGCCCAAGGGGAGGGTCGGAGGCTCATCCACTCCCCGCAGCCACCCGCGCGCAGCGCAGCTCGGGAGCGGGACGCGGCGCTCGGAGCCCCGGCAGCGCCCACCCTTCCGCCCGCGTCGCGCGCCAGCGCCCGCTCCGCCCGCGACTTCAGTTCGGCTCCACCCCCGCGTGGCTGCATCTCGCTCCGTCCGAACCCGTGCTCGGCGCCAACCCAGCCCGGGCAAGCGGCCGCCACCTGCCTCGCGCCGCCACGGCTCGCCCCCACCGCGGCCCAACTTGGATGGAGTTGGGGTCCTGAGCGCCTGCCCCTCGCAGCCGGCCAGCCGAGAGCCGCGCACCGCCGCCTCTGGTCCGGGACCCCTTCTCCGCTCCTCTCCGCTCCCGCGATGGGAAAAGTTGGCGCCGGCGGCGGCTCCCCAGCCGGGCTGAGCGCGCTCCTCGCGGGCGCGGGGCTTTTGGTCCTCTGCGCCCCGGGCTCCTGCGGCGGCGGCTCCTGTTGTCCCCCGCGGCATCCCAGCGCGGCGCCACGCTGGGCTCCGACCCCAGGGGGGCTTCCTCACCAGGGACCGCGAGGCAGAGCTCCTGCTACGCCCCTGCCCCAACTCGGACGCCCCCTGTTCGCAGTGGCCCCCGGAGACCGAGCGCTGGCCCTGGAGCGGGCCCCGGGCACTGGGGCGTCGGTGGCGGTTGCTCCACGCTCTGGCCGGAAGAGACGGAGTGGAGAGGATCAAGAGAAGGCTGAGCGAGGAGAGGGGACGAGTAGAAGCCCTCGGGGAGTGCCAAGGGACCGAGGGCAGCACGAGCCTGGGACTGTGGAGCGGGACCCGGACAAAGCCACTCGCTTCCGGCTGGAGGAGCTGAAACTGACCAGCACCACGTTCGCGCTGACGGGCGACTCAGCACACAACCAAGCCATGGTCCACTGGTCGGGCCACAACAGCAGCGTGAGTAAAATGGGACTGAGGGCGAAGAGGTGAAAGATGGAAAGGGTTAAAGTCAACCGTGTGATCTGATGGAGAATTTGGGGAAACGGGGTTTGGGGACTTGAAAGATGCTGCAAATTAGTCTTCCCTGCCTTTCTCCCCAAGGAGTTAAATGCCGCCAACTAGGTGATTACCCCCACCCTTTCCCCAGCAACACCGGAGTCCTCTACAAACCTCTAACAAAGCTTCTTACAGGGCAGGCAGATCCCTCTTTCCTGTTTCTTTGGTCTCATTGGTGTAGGATGGAGCCAAAACCAGGCAAACGGGGGGGGGGGGGGGGGGGGGGGGGGGGGGTTAAGGTATTCTGAATGCAGAAATGAAAGGGTTAAATTTCCAGGCAGCCTTCTGCTCCCTCAAGTGACTTTTCTTTTACTTGCTAGGCTTAAGGAATCATCTTAAGCAAGTAAGATTTTTTTTAAAAAAGTCTTTATTTGTAGCCTTTTAATTTTATTTTTGTGCAGAGCTCCTAACCCCTTCTTCCTAGCACGGAAGAGAAATTCAGTGGATAATGAGCTGCCCTTAATGCATTCTTTTTTTGGGGACCAAGTGGATGCAAGTTTCAGGACGGGAACTCTCCAGCATTTTCTAACGGCATCAGCCAGTGTGTTTGGAGAGCTGGGGCTTTCCAGCCTGTGAATGAGTGGTTGTTCTCCGAATTGATCAGTCCCAGGAAGATCAGATATATCTGTGTGACAACAACTCCCTGTTCTCCTCCGTTGCCTGACCTCCTGTAGTGAAGAGCACGAATAAAGACTTCACTCTTGCTTTATTGAGGAAGGAGAGGGATTGCTGGATTTCCAGGAGGCTGATACTTGGGAAGGGAACGTGGTTGCAAGTCCTTGAGCTTCAGTCAAGTCAGGGAAGGTCTTAGATTTTTGGAAAAACCTGAATGTCTGGAATCTGAGGGAGCTATTCCAACTTAAGCTGCACCTAGAAACATCAAGGAGCTGAAATAGTTAAGAAAGAGCTTTGGTGGTAATAACTGTAGGTGATTTAAAAATATGGAAACTTCTCCGTGTTGCTGTTAAGCAGACAAGAACATAGAAACCAAGGACGGTAAAATGAAAAAGAAAAATCAAAGTTTCAGCTTCTATCGGATTACTGAGATTGTGGTATTTGTACTATGCACAAGCTGTGCATCCTGGTACATTTCAAAATGTTTTCAGTTGTGATGTAATTGCCAGAAACCTTTCAGGGAAGTGCCGCTTTAGTAAATTGTGTTCATTGTCAGCTTTTTATATGAAAGTTGTGAACATTTTAAAATAAAAGCCTATCATTATGGATTCCTTGGGTACATAGACATAAATCGTATTAAAGCAAATTGTGATAAATAATATTTTGTATCATATCTCTGAGAATATCAGCATGGCTTTATCTACAGTTTAGCCTTTATGACCAAAGCTATGGTGCCCAGGACTGGTTTAATCAAATAACTGAAGCTGAAATTCTTTTCATTCAAGTTCTGGAGACCCTTTCCCTCATTCTTTACCTTAACTGTCATATCTTTCATATCATAATCACTAAAGTTAATCCCCCATTTGAACTTGAATCTTCTTAAACTGATTAAATAACTTTTGCTCTGTTTTAAATGATTAACTCAAAGCCCTCAGCTTTAAGATGAGATTTTAAACACATCAGACACATTAGATCTTGTATCAAGAAGTAAAGGGCCTTGGACTCAAAATATTTCAGGCTTTTAATGTAATTCAAGCTGTAAAATATCACTCACTCATTAGACCTCTACTTTAGTTCATCTCTTGAAAGATCTTGGAAAGAGCAAGAAAAGGAGAGTACATCTTTGGCAAATTTTAGACTCTGTTTAAGAAATGCTGCCAAGCCCTGCTGGCCCTTTTTAAATGGTGCTTATAAACCCAGTCAGACTTATGGGTCAGGGCTTGGATGAGTGACATGTAAAGAAGTTGTAGATGATGTAGGAAATAATCAATGTGCTAAAAGCTGGAGCATTGAAATCATGTAAACTAATGAGATCTCTATCCTAAAGCTTCATTCTACAAGGTCACACCTTCCATCCCTGCCCACTTATTTGTTGTAGTTTTTTTCTCAGTGTATACATATAGGTAGTAGAGGAAAAGAAACAGTGTTTTATCAGGATCTTCCACAAAACCATCCCAGATTCATAGAAGAGAGAAAGTTTAAAATATTTTTGAAAATAAGGAAGGTGGAAAGAATATTTTCTGGGCAACTTTGTGATGTGAAAAGTAGAGTGAAGACCTGAGTTCTAGTTCTGCCTATTTGTGGTTTGATCCTGACAAGCTGATTGCCTGAATGTGGATTCCCTCATGTCTAAAACAGGAGGGGAGGATGCCTGTCAGATTCATTACTGAGAATTATGTGCCAGGATATACTTAAGAGGGCGTAGTGACTGTAAAGTAGTGTATACATCTTTGTAACTCTCATCTCATGGCTCCGTACATTCCCCCAAAGCAAGAAATCCACTAACCTAACAGGACAACAGTGAGGGTTGGGGGCGGGAGAGGGGCTCTCATTTTCTTCTCCTTTAACTGCCATCCCTTAGGGATCCACCCCCAACCCATTCAGGGCCAGAGGCAATACACATCCTCTGAACCTGTCTCACCTTTAGCTAAAAGTCTTTGCTAAGTAGGGCTTCTGATGACAATAACACCTGCATTAAAGGTGTAAATGTATGGTAATTATAGGCTGCCTGTCAAACTTGTGAAGAATTCTGGATCCTTCTCTCAACTCTTTCCCTTCTCCTTCCTGCCCCCTCCTCTGTTGGACTTGTGCAGTTGGGTAAAGATATGACTGTTTTGCCTCATCTGTGGGTGTGATGTGATTCCTCAGTGCTGCAGTTTAGCTTGATGAAAAGTGTTGATGAAGTTGGTAGAACACCTGGGGGGATCTTTTGGCATGAAAGGTGCAGGGTATGAATCATTTGTCATGAGCTTGGTGTCGTAAGCAAGAACATATTGTTCCTCCCCTACTCATCCAAGGCATGCTGTGCCCTGATCTAAATTTACAGAGTAGTTCTTAGTTTGCTAAAATATATATTTATCTATACATATGTATGGTGGGGATGTGTTTATTCTTTATATCCAAGGAATTTCAAAGTTCTATACTCATTAATCCTTACAATATCCCTGAGGTAGGTATCAAGTGTTAATGTCTCTTTTTCATATTTCTGTGCTGGAGTCAATTTGAATATTTCAATTCACTCTCTTGTCCCTTTCTCACTAAAAATAGTGTTACAGGATTTGTTAATAGAGGCTTTTGCTTGACATATTTTGCTATTATGATATTTTTAATACTGCATTTATCATAGGGGATGATGATCTGGTTGGTTTTTATATACTTTTTTGCCTTTTGTTGTTCTGGGACTTGACATTTACTATCCATCCCTAGTGAATAAACTGAGTCCCAACTTGAGTCAGGTTTTGGGGTAGATGTCTGACATTCATCATTTCATTTAATTTTCACAAAAATTTTATGAGTAGGTGTTATTATCTCCATTGCATTAATGAGGAAACTGAGGCTTCAGAAGGTTAAATGATTTGCCAAGAAGATATAACAGTTCAGGGACAAAACAGACACTGACTTCCAGGGTGCTGGCTTCAAAACCCCACAGAATGACTTGTCTTAGAGACGTTAAGGTTGGGTAGAAACACCCAGACCCTTGGAGATCTGTATTTTAAAGACTCTTGTCTGGGACAGATTTCACATGATGGTGGAGGAAGGCATAGTCTTAGCTGGAAACTCTATCTCTTTGTAGGAAAGCAAGGACTGTATAACGTGTGCCTGTCACATTGCATTCTTTACCTGTTCTCTTATCCACCCACATCTTCATCTTTATTGAGACATGGGATCCGCACCTGGTGATTCATTGAGCATGAGGTAATGTGCCATCATTCAGCTTTCAGATCTGGTGTTCTTCAGGAATAGATTCCTTTTCTAAGTTAATTACAAATCTGATTTTATCAAGAGGTTGCATATGAATACTTCATTTGACTATATACTTTGATGTAATTTTTTAAACTTTTTTTTTCTAGAGTGAAATGATAAAGGATTTTCGATTTCTCTAGCAAGCCACATAATGCCTTCTTCTCTCATCAGTGCTTTATTCTGTTAATGGGTGTTAATGTGCTGTGACATGGAAGGCAATGGGTTTGGAAGCAGAGTTGAGTTTGAATGTTAGCTGTCTGATTACCCAGCATGTTGCTTTGAGCAAGACCCTTAAATTCTTTAAGCTTCTGTTTTCTCAACTATAATATGGGGAGGGCACATCTTTTTTTTTTTTTCCCCTGAAGACTCGATATCACACATACAAAGAGATGGTACATGGCAAGTGTTCAATGAATGGTACTTCTTATTTTGTGTAACAGAAATACATCTCTCCTGGTAATTAAGACCCCTGGGTTATAGTCTTGTCTATACACAAAAGTTAGATATGTCCTAATAGTCTATCAAACTTTTGTAGCCTCAATTTTATCTGCTGTAAAATGACGTGAATATACCATAACATCACTGAAACCCCTTACAGATTGTGATTCAATTAAAACTTTTTGTCAACCTGTAGGTATTTTGTACCTTCTACATCTAAATAAAGTGCCCTGGGAGTATTCAGGATTCAGAAATAATGCACTGACCTATACTCTTGAACTATGAATGAAAAAGCCTTTCATTTCACAAGATTCTTCCTCCTTCTGTGGTTTATATGTATATCTTTAATAGGAGATTAAGCTAGTTGAGACCCAAGCAGGCATTCATTTCAATGTAGATTTGCAGCAAAATATAGTTTATTAGGTTTATTAAATCATATCTTCAGGTTGAGACCCTTGGTGAAAGTAAAAGTGCTAGTCACGCAGCTGTGTCCAACTCTTTGCCATCCATGGACTGTAGCGTGTCGGGCTCCTCTGTCCATGGCGTCCTCCAGGAGGAGTACTGGAGTGGGTAGCCATTCCCTTCTCCAGGGGATCTTTCCGACCCAGGGATCAAATCTGGGTCTCCTGCACTGCAGGTGGATTCTTTACCATCTGAGCCACCAGTATCTTTGAACAAAAAAATTGCAACCTATTTTGAAACTGGAAAGTAAAGATCCTTTAAGATGTTTTAATGGGATTTTTTTTAGAGTAAATTGACATCAGTGTTGACTTTGAAAACTATGTCCACATCCTTTTAAAGAAGCATCCCAGAAACTCATAAGGTAGGGTAAAGAAGTTGATGCAATTTTCTTATTTATTTAAGAGAATAGTAGTTGCTCATATTTAAGGTGGGCTTCTGATATGGCAGCATTAAGGTAAGAAGCTGACACTAATTATACAGAGTATCATATTTACTTTTAATTCTATGAATATGCATCAAATCCTAATATTTGTCAGGAACTGATAGTAGGAACATATGTGGATTGATGCATAAGGAAGAGAAAAAGTGATACCTGCCCTCAAAGAGCTTTCAGTCTGCCACCCAAAGAATGCCCTGAGAAAGCAGCATAAGGTAAGTGTCCTCCAGGGTGTCAGGTGCTGTAGGAGTTCGTAGACAGGTTAGGCATGCATCTTTTGTCTGAGGTGATCTCCAAACTTTATTGCAAGGTAGGTGCTTCAGCTGAACCTTAAAATGCAGAGACATTTTTAATTAAAAGACAGATATTATTACAAGGATATGTTGAGCTGAATGGACGGCATGAGTAAATTTGAGAGTGGAGATGTAAAAATTCCTATCTATATCAAGGAAATTAACTTACGTTGAATGTAAATTATGTTTACAATTTTAATCTTAGAAATAGTTTCGAAAATATGATTTAAGCATATACACACTCATCTCCTAGTGAGTTTGGCTATATTCCAAGCCCAAATAGAAAATACTAATAAAAACCTGTATGGTCACTTGAGGGCATAACTGTCCTTATTTGCACATTAAGTTTCAGCTGGATTCATCATTGTTTCATTTTTACCCTGACGTTTTTCACACGCAGTTTTCACCAACAGACTTGTGTTGGTTTGTTTGTTTTAAGTTCTTGATTAGAAATATCACTGGCTGGGCTGCCTGGAGGATAAATTAATTTGGCTTCCTGACAGCTTCTGTTAACTATATGTAAAATATTTGTCCTGTCTTTGTGTATGTCTCACTTACTGTCATATATCCTGGCTGGAAAGGTTGGTGAATGCACCTGTGTGTCCTAGAGGGGAAACTAGCCAAACGGTATCCCTGAAGTGGCCAAAGTGATGGCAGAGAATAGGTGTGGTCAATGTGAGATGGAACCAGGCTCCATGAAAGGGCAGTGGTTACTCCCGAGGAGGAGTGGTTACTCCCACTCCTATGGGATGGATGGAACAGTCACACGGTTGGTGAGAAACAAAGCTGGACTCTTCCCGTGTATGGTTTACAAGGAAAACGAGAGCGCCTATTCTAAAATGTAGGTAGAAGAAATAAAAGACGCTCTGCAGGAATCCCTACATGAAATCTTGCATGTGTATGAAAGATATTGTGTCTATTTCTATAGCACTCCTGAATGTTGTTATACTGCTTTAGATTGGTGATAGCCCTTTTCCTTTGCAAAATGCCTCAGTTTTCAAAGATAGGAACATTACTTCGATGACTTCAGTTTTCATTCTTGCAACAGTTCTAGGAGATAGAAAAGACAAATATCACCTGCATTTCTCAAAGAGGGAAAGCAGGGTGTTGGTATTAAGTGGGTCTGTTAGTGGAACGGGAGGGTCAAAAATGTTTTGTCACACAGCACGACTGATTCTCAGCTTGGAACGCCACTGGCTTGCCACAGCCAGGAGTTAGGACGCAGCTGCATCCTGGCTTCACAGCTTGCCTCAAGCCCACACACCTGTGTCTGCAGTGGTCGCCATCCTGGGATGAAGTAGGAATTGGCCATGGAGCTCCTGAGTCCTAGGCTCAACTATTTGAGTTATTTGGCCTGGGCTTCAAGAGCAAGTGGCCTGGTCAAACGTCATGCTCTTGGCATTGTTTAAATCTTTTGAAAGGGACTCTGGAGGGAGATGATGGGACTTTTTTGCAAGTAACGTCTCCAGCAATAACCTGTCTACCATGTGTGTTCCAGTGCTAATGGTCTTCAGAGATGAGATTACTTATCGCTGGGCTTATTGCAGCAGGCACTTTCAGAGAAAAGGGAGAGAGCCATCTCTTCCCCCTCTTTGATTGCCTTATGCCTATGAAATCTAGTTGAAAATAATACTAAGTATGGTTTGGTCAAAGGAATCTGGAGCTGCAACTTTGGGGAGCAGCGGTAGTCAAACTGAAGGGATGCCTTGTAGACTCCAATGGATTTTATTTGCTCAGGGATTATAATAGAGTTACCAGCTATTGCCTTTTCTACTTCTTCTAACTTTTGGGTGTGGGGATGAGGTTGAGGTGGGAGAAGGGAGCAGAGGAGAGTTTGCCACATATTAGGGAGACTCTCTGCAGCCAAATAAGCTGTACTGATTATAACAGAAATCGCTCTCAACAATAATAGCATAAAAAACCACCAATTTAGTGACCAGATTCCCTGGAAGTACATTCTGGAGCATCACCATGTTATTTCACTTCATCCTCACACCAGTCTTACACACTAGATACCATTATCCTTGTTCTAAAGCTGAAGAAGTCAAGGCTTGATGATTTGGCCCGAGTTTACCCAGCTCGAAGTTGGTGACCGTGATAGAATTTGATTTTTGCTCTTTCTGGCTCCAGAACCTTTTCTGTTTGATCATGCTGTCCCTTCATCAGGGTTTACCTCTGAATTTCTTTTAGAAGTAATGCCATAAGTCAGTGCAGAGAACTGAGGGAGAACTCTTGGCAAGCACTTTGGGGTGCTTCCTTTCATGTCATCCCGATCTGAGGTCTCTGACCTGATATACTTTACTTGGAAATAAGCTGCTCCGTGATGGAGCTTGATCAAAGCCCTCCCCTCCACTCATCCTGTCCCCAGGAGTGGCTTGTGTGTGGTTATTAATATGTGTTACCTTGTTATCCAGGAGGATGTGTGGATGTGCTGATTCTTTTCTCCCTGCTGGCTGATGACCCACGAGTGACAGTGTGACAACTTGAACAGTCTTTAAGGGAGGTGCTAATAAGAATCAGGTTTTCAGACGACCAACTAATAATGTTGTGCCCTGAAGCCAGTGACTTCATGCCCACAGTGGTCTTCCCCTAATCAGACTTGCAGAGGCCATTGAGGCACGTAACTGTGGGCTGTGGATCCTGCTCCAGGGCCTGTGGGGGGAGGTGAAAAGCAGAAGGTCTTTCCCTATCTCTACACATTCCAAAACACACTCTTGATTACAATCATTAAAGGGGAGAAAAAGCTATTTTAGGCACGGTTGTCACTCTGCTTAGAAACCTATCTGCAGCCCTGTTTACCCTGCCTTGCATTTTGCTGAACTGACAGAGGATTTCTTAACTGAGCGGCCATGGGCTCCCTCCTTTGGCATCTTTTTGGGACCTGCTTTTGAATCTGCTGATGGGGGCTGGGAATCTTTTATGTTTTTCAAATGCTCTTGGAAACACTGAAGTTTGAAAATAATTTTCCTAAAATTTATGTGTGAGTTTTGGGGTTTATGAACCCCTTCCATTGTCTGCACAATCTTAGGTCAGTTTGCTTTACTTTTCTGCAAAGATAGCTGAAGCCCAACACTTAAATCACCTGCTCAATGAAAAGTATGTCCCAAGTGGTGAGAACCTGGTGGAAGGTTCTGTAAGAGAAAGAGAGAGATAAAATGGCACAACATAGGTGCCCCAGGCAGAGAAAGATGGTGCCTTTATGCCAGATGGTGATGTTTCTATCATTGAATATATCCTATGCAGTTATCTTTCCTGGATGCCCATATGTCCTTGGGCAAAACAAGTGGCTAAAAGAGGACTTTGTTGTAAATATAACATAACATTTAATGATTGGTTTGAATTCCTGTTCCTAGATACCTGAACTCTGGCGGTTAGCTTTGTAACTTTGTGTCTTAGTTGGCTCATGTGTGTAATAGGAGTAATAGTGGTGTACTTTCTCTATGGTTTTCTGATTGTTAAAAGAGACAACAGATTAAAAACATGCTGAAAATGGCATCTGCCATATAGTAAGAAATCAATAAATGTTACCTGTTACTACTGTTGTTATCATCATTATTTTGTTAGTATTAGTAATATTACTAACAATACTTGAGTATGACTTACTAAGAGATGTTTGTAACATGTAACTCATTGCTCCTGTTTCTCTGTTTTTTTTTTTTTTTTCTATTTGGGTTCCATTTTCTTACAATGATGCCAGCACTCTCGTCTACTCTTTTTGTCATGCCTTTCATCATCTCTAACTATTCGCACATGATAGTCGTTATATCGGACCAAGTTTCCAGTGTGTGAGTGGGAGGTTGATAGTTTATATACCAGTAAGTGATTCTCTGACACCAGTTGGATGTCCAGTGCTTTAATTCTGACACTGTCTACCCAGATTTCGCATCAGATTTCACAGGTTAAGGACTCAGTCCCACAACACCATGCCCCACACTTCCTACTTCCCAGGTCAGCCCCAAGTCCAGGTGACCACCTGCACTTTTGGCTGACAGGCTATAGATTGGAGGCTTCAACAACTTCCTCCTTGTGTTTGATTAATTTGCTAGAGTGGCTTGTAGAACTCAGAGAAGCTTTTCACTTACGAGATCACCAGTTTATCATAAATTAATATAACTCGGGGCAGTAGATGGAAGAGATGCCTGGTACAAGGCATGGGGGAAGGGTGTGGGGCCTTCCTGTGCTGAGTGCACCAGCCTCCTTGATCTCCAACTATTCACCAACCCAGGAGCTCTTGGGACACTGTCTTGAGTTTTTATGGAGGTTTCATTACACAGGAACAATTAAATCATTGGCCACTGGGCATTGATTCAAACTTCTGCCCTCTTCCCCTCCCCAGAAGTCTTGGGGGTTGGACTGAAAGTTTCAACCCTCTAATCACATGGTTAGTATTTTGGCAATCAGCCTACATCCTTAGTTGTGGTTCAAAGTCACCTCATTAACATCTCATCACAGGAAAATCCAGGAGTTTTAGAAGTTCTTTGTCAGAAATGGGGACTGAGGCAAAATATATATAGTTTTATTATGAATCATGAAATCACAACTAGCTTACTAAATATTTGCTGTTTTGTTTGATATTTCCATGGGAAAAACTGGCTTTCACCTAGAAGAGACAACTCATGACCTTCCATATGAGTGTTGTAGAATATTCAGCCATTAAAAGATTGCTTATGTGTCTCATATATATGTGTGTGTGTGTGTGTGTGTGTGTGTGTGTGTGTGTGTGTGTGTATGGAAACCTTCCACAAAATATAAGAAAGGGGAGATAAAAGAATATGTAAAAATAAAATGAAAGAATAGTACAGATGTAAGTGCTTCCCAGGTGACTCAGTGGTAAAGCATCCTCCTGCCATTGCAGGAAATGCAGTTTCAATCCTTGGATTGGGAAGTTGCCCTGGAGGAGGAAATGGCAACCCACTCTAGTATTCTTGCCTGAGAAATCCCATGGGCAGAGGAGACTGGTGGGCTACAGTGCATGGGGTTGCAAAAGAGTCGGAAACAACTTAGTGACTAAACAACAATAACAACAGATGGAAGCCCCACAAAGTGTTTCTTTTTTTTTTTTTAATGACTGTGTTGTTCCCTTATATATCCCAAGACCCTAGAAATATACTTAGAAGTGGCTCAATACTTTACAAAATATTACATAAAATTTCACTTTTGTAATAGAAATAGGGGGAAGGTGTGGTTCAAAATGCTTGCCTGTGATTATGAATGCTAGGATTGTAGCTGATTTTGTTTGCCCATAGTTTTGATGTTATTGTTTTCCCATAAATGTGCATCGCTTGAGTTATTTTTAAAGGTTATTCGAGAAATGAAAAAAATTTCACTTTTATAATAGAAATGAAAAAAAGAAAAAGAAACAAAACAGGAGAGAACAAGCAAGTTTGTGAGCTTGGCTTCATCAGAATTGCATTCCGCAAACTGAACTAGACAAAGAGCCCACGTTCAGGTTGCCTGATTTGCTTCCAGTCACTGTTGTTGGGAGGGAGCTGGTGCCTGGGGTTTTTTTCTTGGAAGCTGCAGGATCACTCCACACCTCTCTTCTAGTTGTGCAGCAGCAGGGGCTTCAGGACCATTTGCAGATCCTCCCGTTTGTAGATTCCAGACAGAGAGATCTGGAGGTAATTTCACCTACCTGACTATCTCTGGGAAATTCGAGTAGCTTCTTGTCTCCAGTAAAGAAGCATGCCTTTTAATTTGCATCTCAGTCTTTTTCTTGATCTTGGGCTCCATCTCTCTATCGTATATGTTTATGTCAGTGCATGCATCATAGTTGTGGGCATCTCATGCATCTCTGTGTATTCATAGCACTGGTGTCTTTAAGTTTCCACCCTTAAAAGTGAACTACTAGATGCTGCTGTATGGCCACAGTGAGAATGTTTGCTGATTGTGAGAGATGAATGGACAGTGATCTCCAGAATGAGGAAAGAGAACAAAGAAACCAAGAGGAAGAAATTGAGAGACAATGGAAGCAGTGAGATGGAAAAAGAGAAGGAATAAGGGGAGAGGAAGAGAGAGTACAAGACCATAATAGAGGCAGAGAGAGACAGAGAGCAAGACATAGACAGGAAAAGTGGACTAAGAAAGAGGATTATAAAGAGAAGATGAGGTGCAAAGAGCCAGTGCCACTGTGGATTGAGAAAGGAAGACAGAGAGATAAAGACAAACCTGTAACCAAGGCATAGACACGGAGTAAGTCAGAGAGAGTTAGAGATCCAAACAAGAGAGGAAAAATGTCAGTGAGTAGAGAGAAAAGTAGTGAAAGTGAAATTTTCTCAGTAGCATCCGACTCTTTATGACACCATGGATGGTAGCCCATCAGGCTTCTCTGTTCATGGAATTCTCCAGGCAAGAGTACTAGAGTGGGTTGCCATGCCCTCCTCCAGGAGATCTTCCCGACCCAAGGATCAAATCTGGGTCTCCTGCATTGCAAGCTGTTTCTTTACCATCTGAGCCACCAGGGAAGACCTGAGTAGAGAGAACTTGTTATCAATTCATAATGTAGAAGTAATTTCTACCTAGTCTGGCTGTGTATTTCCCACTTTAGTGACAGCACATCCCTGGCCTTTGCTCTGGAGGTTTTCATACCCAGCCAGGTCATTTTGCTAGCAGCGGCCTGTCTTGCATGCTGGACAGCTTTTAGAGTCAAATAGCTGGTGAGTGGGGTGTGCAGTGGAAGAGGTGCATGTAGTGTTTATGTATTTTGAAAAATCTCTTAGATCCCATTGGGGAATAGGACTGATGGTCTGGATGATGGAAAGGCAGCTTCTAACCTTTTCTTCTATACTAGTCCATGCTATTTTGAATTTTTAACATGGGCATGCATTTCTTTAATAATAAAAATCCTAAAGCATGTTTTAAGTGGTTGACGTGTCAGCACACTACTGAGTGCTGGAAATACAAGATAAATAAGACCTGATCTTTACCCTTGAGGGTGCATATTCTTGTGGAAATAGACAGACACATAAACAGATAAATAGCAATTTAGTGTGGTAAATGCATAATAGCTATAATAGAGTTTAGTGCAAAGTGCTATGGGAGCAAAGATGAGTTGGAGACAATTAATTTTTTTCTGAGAGTGGGAGGCAAGGCTAGAGGAAATGACATTTAAGCCAGGTCTTTATGCCAGGTTAAGAGTTTGCAGACGGAATGGGGCTGGGCAGGAGGTGAGGCCACTCCTACCGATTTTAAACTCTCCAGGTCTTGAATCAACAAGCTGTGATTAGAATGGTACTTTCCTTCTTCATCATCTCAGTGCCCAATATTTGGAATAAAAACTCGCAGTGTATTTTGATATCAGGTTAGACACCCCAGTTTGAAATGTCCTCTTAAGTACTTGGTCTCAAACTGGCCAAAGGAATCTGATTTTTCCAAAGAGTGAAGTTATTCACCTGAATCCTTTCACAGCCATGAGTGCTTGCCTATGCACACATTCAGATGCACAATTTTAAATGATTTCTGTCTTCTCTATTCACAATAGAATTTGATTAAATAAACACTCAAGGGAATTTTCCTTGGTCATTCTATATGTTTTAGAGTTAAAAGTGAGTGTTTATGTCATTTTCATGATCTCACATCCCTTGTCAATACATGGAACTCATTCAGAATGAGTTGGACTGTCACCACTTAGGATTGTACTATGATTATTCAAGGCAGTAGGAGAAAGCAGTAGACTATTCCACATCAGGGTCATCCAGACTTAAGTGGCATGCCTTGCAAAGAGGACACAAAGTATACATAAAGTAAATACATAGAAAATTTTCAGAGAATAAGTTTGGCTCTTCGCTGATTGTTCCCTTTACCTCCTTCTTGTCCACAAAGATGAAATAAGATAAAAACAGAAGAGTGTAGCTGGTGAGGAAAGGCATGGCTGGAGTTGAGGGAGCATGTGTCCTTGCAACCAGCTCACCACCTCGTAAGTGGTGAAAAGACACTTCCCTGGACTTTGAGTTCTGCCCTTTCCATGGATGTAACTTTCAAACAGACTATGGCTTGAGATGATGTTGCAATGTCCAGATCTGCCTCCGAGGTATCATGATTTAGGAATTTTTTTACTAACATTTTGTGCTACTGTAGTAGATTCGATTACTCAGGAATTTTATCATTTTGGCAGAGAAATGATTTGGGAATGATTTTTTCAGCTGATAGCAAATATGTCCTTAGATATGTAAATGGATATCCCTAGGAGTAGGATAAAATCTGCTATGATCTGAATGTTTATATCTTGAAACCTCACTCCACATTGATGGTGTTAGGAGACAAAGCTTTCAGGAGGTAATTTTATCATAAAGATGGAGCCCTTATGAATGACATTCAGTATATGTACACGTCCTTAGTTGCTCAGTCATGTCCGAATCTTTGCAACCCCATGGACTGTAACCCTTGAGGCTCCCTCTGTGCATGGGGATTCTCCAGGCAAGAATATTGGAGTGGGTTGCTATGTCCTCCTCCAGGGGATCTTCCCAACCCAGGGATCAAACCCAGGTCTCCTGCACTGCAGATGGATTCTTTACCATCCGAGCCACCAGAGAAGCCATTAGTACCTTTATAAAAGTGACCTATGATGCTCCCTTGTCTTCTCTATCATGTGAGGACACAGCAAGAAGGCATTAGTCTATGAATTATGAAGGGGGCCCTCACCACATACTGGATCTTATGACATTTTGATCTTAGGCTTCCTAGACTACAGAACCGTGAGAAAGAAATGTCTGTTGTTTATACATCACTTAATCTGTGGTATTTTCTCACAGGTCTGAACAGACTAAGACAGGCTCTCTTCCAGTCACCTGTTTGTTTAATTTCATGTATGAGATTCTCCTTGATAATTCATTTAACTTAAAGCCTTAGGGAAAAAGAAGGAAAATTTATATTTGCCTTAAAAGCTCACCACCTTAAGAAGTACCTGAGTACCTCATATTCAGCCTAAATGTTGGTCTTGAAAATATCTGTAAAGAAGCAACAGTGATTTCCCATTTAAAAATTATCTTTATTTTGTAGGTGGGGTTTGCAGTAGTTTATTTAAGGCAAGGGTTGACAAACTACACCCTATGGGCCAAAAATGTCCTATCACTGTTTGCGTGTGACCCGTAAGCTAAGAATTTTTTTGTACTTTTAAATGACTGAGAAAAATTTAAAAAGAAGAGTGATATATTGTGACATTTTAAGTTTTTTGATATAAAGTTTTATTTGAACATGATAATTTATTGTCTACAACTACTTTCACTCAAAACTAATAAAGTTGAGTAGTTGTGACAGAGACTGAATAGCTCATTAAGTCTCAAAAATTTGTCCTCTGGTCCTTACAGGAAAAGTTTGCTGATCCTGATTTGGGGAATTAGAGATAATGTAAGCAGTGAGGCACAATAAATAAAGCTCCTGCAGATGCTGCCTGCATGGTTTTCTTGTTTCGTAGGCATAACACTCTTAGCCATTAGAAATTCCCAGTCCCAACATGGACCTTTCATACTCACGTCTTGTCCTTTTGCTCATACTACTTCTTGCCCAGTTAAATCTATTTCATGTTTTAAGTCCCAACTTGGATATTGCCTCCTGAGATTTTATCCATTACTTCCAAAGAGAAGTGATACCTGATTCTTATGAAAAGAGATCTTATCCCCTATTCAGTCACTAAACATCATCTGGTTTGTATTCCAGTTAATGGTGAACTTCTTGAGGGAAAGACTGCATTTCATTCATTTTTATGTACCAATATCTGGCACATAGGAGATGCTTGATAAACATACTTTAAAATATCAAAACACTAAAGCAGTATAGGATTGTTGTATTGACACTTTTTACAGTCGGGAAAATAAATGGTCAGTATTAAGCATGATGATGGGCTGTCTGGCTATTTTTCACTGACTCAATTCCTGAAGTATAAACTATGCAGATTACCTCATCCAAATCTAGTATGGCCCCAGTGTAGAGAGAGATATTGAGACAGAGACTGAGAGTGAGAGGGAGAGACATGCAGAGCCACAGCTTTCTCATAACAGGAAGCATAGTGATGCCTCTTAAAGAGTTCTGATGAGCCAGCTACCAGGATGCTCTGAAGGCTGATGGAGGCTTGCACTGTCTCAGGCCTGAGGGAGAAAATGCCTTCATGTTCCTCATTTAAGGAGCTGGATTGAGAACCAGTCCCCACGATACGAAAGTGTCAGAAGAGCCAGAACATTTGAGAAAAAGATGAGCAGCTATTGCATTGTGAAAGATAAAATTGCGTCTGTGGTAATGGACTGAACTGAGAATACCATGACAATGAGAAAAGAACTATGGGTTAAAAAACTGCATGGTCTTTCAGGCACATTTACCTGAGAGGGTAACTTGAGTTACTTGCTCGCTTTTCCAAGTGAGTTTGGATACAATAAGATTTCAATTGAAGGTGGGTGAGGACTGCTGTTGATCTAGTGCTCAGGCTATAGTTAATATGATTTTAACCAATACTTGCTGGGTGTTTGCAGTGTGCCAGGCACTATTATTCCTGGTAATACACATGTTAGTTACAATAGGGAGTAAATACTGTCATTATCCCCATTTTAGAAATAAAGTAACTGAAAGACGGGAAGTTCAGTAACTCACCGAACATCACAGGGATAGCAGAATATAGAATTGAAATTTAAATCCAGATAGTTGTGATCTAAAAATTCTCAGCTCTGAGACATTATATTCTACTGCATTTAGGACAGTATGGTGTTTTATCTTCAAGTAGCTTCACATTTTTCATGTATTCACCCATTTATTATGGAGTGCTGAATACCTGGCAAGCATATGCCAGACACTGAGGATTTATTTGTGATCAAACCCAGTAATAGTCCTTGGACTTAGAGCTTAGTGGTCCACCTACTAACTCTCTACAGGGTCTGGGAAGTTATGATACAGTAGTACTTTTGAAAAGTAGACTTTTCAGAACTCTCAAAACTTCCTCATTGCTTAGGGGTTAATTGAAAAAATATGAAGGGAATTTTTTTTAATTAGATGAATATTATTGATTAAAATAATGCAAAAAATATATTCATAGAAATCCATATCTAGGTAAATAGAAACATTTGCAGTTCTATTAGTATTTGTGTGTATGTGAAGGACAGTTATATGCCCACACATATTAGCTTCTGCCTCTGGAGAAGGAAACGGCAACCCACTCCAGTATTCTTGCCTGGAGAATCCCATGGACAGAGGAGCCTGGTGGGCTGCTGTCCATAGAGTCGCACAGAGTCAGACACGACTGAAGCGACTTACCATGCATGCATGCACTAGAGAAGGAAGTGGCAGCCCACTCCAGTATTCTTGCCTGGAGAATCCCAGGGACAGAGGAGCCTGGTGACCCGTCTATGGGGTCGCACAGAGTCAGACACGACTGAAGTGACTTAGCAGCAGCAGCACTATATCTGTATATCACCAGGCATACTTATACCTATATGAGTTATTTTCACATTTTGAGTCAAATTCTATTCTTTCAAGGATGTATTAAAATTATGGGACTTATTTTTCTATGAAAACCAAAATGTTTGCCCCAGTTGTATGATGAAGCAAACATTTTATGTGTAGATTAAAAAAATGATAAAACTATTTCAAACCTAGTAGTAGCTATAAGCACTGAAAATAGAGTTTGAGCGAAGTTACCTAACAAAGTTATCTAGCAAATTTTCTAAAAAAATGATGCAACTATTTTAAACCTAGTAGTAGCTATGGGCACTGAATTAAAAATAGAGTTCAAATGAAGTTATTTAGCAAAGAATTTGGGATCTTTTCTTCTTGTTATAGTTCCTTCTCTCACTTGGAAAACACCCACTTTCTATTTAAGACGGAGAAAGAGTTTTTTCTCCAGATCAAGGATTGCTTAAGCTGCATTGTGATGTGTGCAACCTAATAGCTAAGTTGTCTTAATTCAGTCAGAACAAATTTGAATGGTCCGACCTTGGTTTATTATTAAAACTAACTTACAGCCAAGTTGTTTGTGTTTTTAATGGATTTTCTCATTTTTAGGGCTGCTAGCATTTTATTTGTGCAAAACTGCTTGCAAAAGCATGGGCTTCTAATTAAGACCTATCATCTTTCTTTGTTAAAACATTTGGTGCATGCTGGTTAATTTTCCTGCACAGTAATCTAGTACTGGACAGGTTCTTAAAATGCAGTATCTGTACTGTGATAGAGACAGAAAACCAAAATAGTAAATGGGTTTTGCATCCTTTTGACAAGACCATTTCTGCAACCTGGGATGACTGACAAAATATTTCCTTCCCAGAAGTTCTTGGTCTCTGGCCTTCCTCCAGTCTCCTCATTTTCTCCTTTAGGTGATTCAATTCAGCCACTTACACTTACTACTTCTGGTAATTCAAATAACTTGTACCATCAGGAAATGCCTAGTGTGTTTGCCCAGGATTTTCCTACCAAACAATCTGCTTTATTCATTGCTTGCCCATGTTTTAACACCACCTACCACCCACATCAGTATTTATCACATTATTTGCTGGTGGATATGAGCAGAGAATTTGGAATGCTTTTCACACCTCCCCCTGCATCCACAGGAAGACAGAGATTATCACCACTTTGCAGAAGAGGGAGGTAGATTAAATAGCACCAGGTACCCTGATGGCTTAATTGTTTAAAAAAAAAAAAGGCCATGCAGAAAGGCTTGGCATATTGACGTAGCTGTTCCTTCCTTTTCAAGAGGTGATGTGGATATTTGTCACACTGTGTCTTTATTGTCCCATTAAAAAAATGCAGGCAAGGAAGCAAACGCAAAATTCCTCTGTGTCTCTTCTGCGATACTGTTATTTCTCAAAAATCGTGGCCACTTCAACACAGAAGAAAACGGACGAAGGGGAAGAGGAATGTCCAGGAGTTCAGCAGGTGGAGCTGTTCTCTGTGAGATGGCACTGAACCTGGCTGCTGCCTTGGGCTGCAGCCACCCCCTGCTGAGTGCAGGCTAAGCCAAGGCCACAGGCTCTTACTTGTTTGGCAGAGACAGACTAGCTGCAGGATTTTGTTCTGTCTCTAAATTCAGATAGTGTTCCACAAGGGCTTCTTAGGTGGCTCAGGGGTAAAGAATCCACCTGCCAGTTCAGGAGACACAGGTTTGATCCCTGGGTCGGGAAGATACCCTGGAGAAGGAATTGGCAACCCACTCCTGTATTCTTGCATGAAGAATGCCATGGACAAGGGAGCTGGTGGGCTACAGTCCACAGCATTACAAAGAGACGTACATGACTGAGTGATGGAGCACAGCACAGTGTTCCACAAGTGTATGTCCTTGTAAAGAATAAGATGGGGACAGTGTTTGTCTGACTTACTCTGTGGCTGACCATTCTGGTACCAATCATCTACAGTCAGGAAAGTCTTAATTAAGAGGAAGGAGTGGGTAGTAGTCAAAACTAGAGGCTGTGATGCCCTGCACTTGTTTTCCATTTACTAACTCTGTGCTTTTTGTTGTCGCATGTAAATCTTACCATGCACTTCACTTTCTGGTGGGGCTGAGAATATAGAACTAGTCCTCCTCTCAAGTGGCTTATAGTTTAAGGGGGAATAAATAGTTAAAATACAACTCATTAAGTGGAATACATACAGGTACTTACAGAGGAGAAGAATTAGCCAGTTGTTAGTGGAGTGAGGTGATGATATTAGCAAGAAGAGGTAGCATATTATTTCCCTGGTAAACAAAAAGGGATAAATAAGATGCTTACTCCTTGGAAGGAAAGTTATGACCAACCTAGACAGAATATTACAAAGCAGAGACATTACTTTGCCAACAAAGTTCCGTCTAGTCAAGGTTATGGTTTTTCCAGTAGTCATATATGGATGTGAGAGTTGGACTATAAAGAAAGCTGAGCGCCGAAGAATAGATGCTTTTGAACTGTGGTGTTGGAGAAGACTCTTGAGAGTCCCTTGGACTGCAAGGAGATCCAACCAGTCCATCCTAAAGGAGATCAGTCCTGGGTGTTCATTGGAGGGACTAATGTTGACATTGAATGTTTGTCCACCTGATGGAAGAGCTGACTCATTTGAAAAGACCCTGATGCTGGGAAAGATTGAAGGCAGGAGGACAAGGGGATGACAGAGGATGAGATGGCTGGATGACATCATCGATTCAATGGCCATGGGTTTGGGTGGACTCAGGGAGTTGGTGATGGACAGGGAGGCCTAGTGTGCTGGGGTGCGTGGGGTTGCGAAGAGTCAGACACGACTCAGCGACCGAACTGAAGAGTTTTCAGGTGAAAAAAAAAGTAGAAAACGTGCTATGTGGAAATGTAGAAAGCCCTGTGGAAGGATTGACACGTGTGGCAGCTTACAAGCATGAGAAGGAATACTCACGAAAGATATGGAATGGGAGTCAGGAGAGGTAAATGAGGCCAGAGACTAAGCGGGCATCCTATCACGGAGGGCCTTGCAAACCAAACTGAAGGTACCAGGGAGTGGCCTGATGAGCATTTCAGTTTGAAAGAATTGGATGTATTGGATGGGTGCAATATTGGATAAAGAGAGACTGCTTCTGTTTGTGGGGTATTGAGTGGGCAGCTAGGTGCCTGACTGTGGATGCTGGTGGTGCTTTGTGACTGCCACACATGCTTTTCCAAGATAACGCTATGGAGGGTAGGACCAACACACACAGTCTGTCTGTCACAAGACATGCATCATCAGTAGTGAGATATTTTGTCTGGTATACACTTGGCAGTGCCACAAGCTAGCTAGAGGGAAGCCTGTGCTGGGAGTCAAGATGCCTGGGTGTGGGGCCCTGTTCCATCACATGTGCCCTGTGTGCCCAACGAGAGTCATTTTAGTTCTCTGGGGCTTGTCTTCCATTTGAAAATGAAAATGTCAGACTGGATAATAGCAAAGATCTCACTCATTTCATAAAATTATAAACATGACCCTTCCTATGATCTAGTGATGAGAAGGACTTGAGCTGATATTTAAGAAGAACTTGGAGAAGAGCCCCAGGCGAAACTGGAATTTAGATAGAAGTACTAATGACTGAGAGGACTTTGTAAGGATAAAGTATGAATTTGAACCATGCAAAGATATTTTCCTATGGATCACTACACAGTTCAGTTCAGTTCGGTTCAGTCACTCAGTCATGTCCGACTCTTTGAGAGCCCATGGACTGCAGCACACCAGGCCACCCTGTCCATCACCAACTCCTCGACTTTACTCACACGCATGTCCATTGAGTTGCTGATGCCATCCAACCATCTCATCCTCTGTCATCGCCTTCTCCTCCTGCCTTTAATCTTTCCCAGCATCAGGGCCTTTTTAAATGAGTCAGTTCTTCATATCAGGTGGATAAAGTATTGGAGTTTAAGCTACAACATCAGTCCTTCCAGTGAATATTCAGGACTAATTTCTTTTCGGATGGACTGATAGGATCTCCTTGCTGTCCAAGGGACTCTCAAGAGTCTTCTCTAACAGCAAAGTTCAAATGCATTAATTCTTCTGCGCTCAGCTTTCTTTATAGACCAACTCTCACATCCTTACATGAGTAGTGGAAAAAACATATCCTTGACTAGATGGACCTTTGTTGGCAAAGTAGTCTCTGCTTTGTAATATGCTGTCTAGGTTGGTCATAACTTTTCTTCCATTGAGTAAGCTTCTTTTAATTTCATGGCTGCAATCACTATATGTGGTGATTTTGGAGCCCCCAAAATAAAGTCTCTCACTGTTTTCACTGTTTCCCCATCTATTTCCCATGAAGTGGTGGGACCAGATGCCATGATCTTAGTTTTCTGAATGTTGAGCTTTAAGCCAACTCTCTTACTCATCAAGAGGCTCTTTAGTTCTTCATTTTCTGCCATAAGGGTTGTATCATCTGCATATCTGAGGTTATTGATATTTCTCCCAGCAATCTTGATTCCAGCTTGTGCTTCATCCAGCCCAGCATTTTGCACGATGTACTCTGCATACAAGTTAAATAAGCAGGGTGACAATATACAGCCTTGACATACTTCTTTATGTATTTGGAACCAGTCTGTTGCTCCATATCCAGTTCTAACTGTTGCTTCCTGACTTGCATACAGGTTTCTCAAGAGGAAGGTCAAGTGGTTTGGTATTCCCATCTCTTTAAAAACTTTCCACAGTTTTTGATGATCCACACAGTCAAAGGCTTTGGCATAGTCAATAAAGCAGAAGTAGATGTTTTTAATGTACTCTCTTGCTTTTTTCAATGATCCAACGGATGTTGGCAATTTGATCTCTGGTTTCTCAGCCTTTTCTAAAACCAGCTTGAACATCTGGAAGTTGACAGTTCATGTACTGGTGAAGCCTGGCTTAGAGAATTTCAAGCATTACTTTACTAGCATATGAGATGAGAGCAATTGTGCAGTAATTTGAGCATTCTTTGGCATTGCCTTTCTTTGGGATTGGAATGAAAACTGACCTTTTCCAGTCCTCTGGCCACTGCTGAGTTTCCCAAATGTGCTGGCATACAGAGCGCAGCACTTTCACAACATCATCTTTTAGGATTTGAAATAGGTCAACTGGAATTCCATCACCTCCACTAGTTTTGTTAGTAGTGATGCTTCCTAAGGTCCACTTGACTTCACATTCCAGGATGTCTGGCTCTAGGTGAGTGATCACACCATCATGGTTATCTGGATCAGGAAGATCTTTTTTGTAAAGTTCTTCTGGGTATTCTTGCCACCTCTTATTATCTTCTGCTTCTGTTAGGCCCGTACCATTTCTGTCCTTTATTGAGCCCATCTTTGCATGAAATGTTCCCTTGGTATCTCTAATTTTCTTGAAGAGATCTCTAATCTTTCCCATTCTATTGTTTTCCTCTATTTCTTTGCACTGATCACTGAGGAAGGCTTTCTTATCTCTCCTCACTATTCTTTGAAACTCTGCATTCAAATAAGTATTTCTTTCCTTTTCTCCTTTGCTTTTTGTGTCTCTTCTTTTCACAGCTATTTGTAAGGCCTCTTAATGTCTTTTTGCTTTTTTGTATTTCTTTTTCTTGGGGATGGTCTTGATCCCTGTCTCCTGTACAATTTCACAAACCTCTGTCCTAGTTCATCAGGCACTCTATCAAATCTAATCCCTTAAATCTATTTCTCACTCCCACTGTATAATCATAAGGGATTTGATTTAGGTCATACCTGAATGGTCTAGTGGTTTTCCCTACTTTTTTCAATTTAAGTATGAACTTGACAATAAGGAGTTCATGATCTGAGCCACAGTCAGCTCCCGGTCTTATTTTTGCTGACTGTATAGAGTTTCTCCATTCTTGGCTGCAAAGAATATAATCAGTCTGATTTCGTTGTCAACCATCTGGTGATGTCCATTGTAGAGTCTTCTTTTGTCTTGTTGAAAGAGGGTGTTTGCTATGACCAGAGCGTTCTCTTGGCAAAACTCTGTTAGCCTTTGCCCTGCTTCATTCTGTACTCCAAGGCCAAATTTGCCTGTTACTTTAGGTGTTTCTTGACTTCCTACTTTTGCATTCCAGTGCCCTATAATGAAAAGGACATCTTTTTTGGGTGTTAGTTCTAACAGGTCTTGTAGGTCTTCATAGAACTGTTCAACTTCAGCTTTTTCAGCATTACTGGTCAGGGCATAAACTTGGATTACCATGATATTGAATGATTTGCCTGGAGAACGAATAGAGATTATTGTGTCATTTTTGAGATTGCATCCAAGTACTACATTTCTGACTCTTTTGTTGGCCATGATGGCTACTCCATTTCTTCTTAGGGATTCCTGCCCACAGTAGTAGATATAATGGTTATCTGAGTTAAATTCACCCATTCCAGTCCATCTTAGTTCGCTGATTCCTAGAATGTTGATGTTCACTCTTGCCATCTTCTGTTTGCCCACTTCCAATTTGCCTTGATTCATGGACCTAACATTCCAGGTTCCTATACAATATTGCTCTTTACAGCATTATGCTTTGCTTCTGTCACCAGTCACATCTACAACTGGGTGTTGTTTTTGCTTTGGTTCCATCTCTTTATTCTTTCTGAAGTTATTTCTCCACGGATTTCCAGTAGCATATTTGGCACCTACCCACCTGGGGAGTTCATCTTTCAGTGTCCTATCTTTTTGCCTTTTCACATGCTTCATGAGGTTCTCAAGGTGAGGTGATTTTCCATACCCTTCAGTCCATTCCAGTGGACCACATTTTGTCAGAACTCTCCACCATGACCCGTCTGTCTTTGATTGCCCTACTAGGCATGGCTCATAGTTTCATCTAGTTAGACCAGGTTGTGGTCCATGTGATCAGTTTGGTTAGTTTTCTGTTATTGTGGTTTTCAGTTTCTCTACCCTGTGATGGAGAAGGATAGGAAGCTTATGGAAGCTTCCTGATGGGAGAGACTAACTGAGGGGGAAACTGGGTCTTGTTCTGATGCGCGGAGCCAGCACTATACAGTGTGTAAATATGGGCAGTGGGTAAATCTACTGAGCATACAGGCGGTTCTTAATAAATATTCAAATTTTAACCCACTTTAAGGAACAGATGACATCTGTTTTTCCCTACTTGCCATGCCTAATGCCAGAGCCCTTCTCACTCTAATGCTCAAGAACATGTCGGTGAAGGAAGCTGAAAATGTCTTCTTCTGCTCATTGCTGAGCATTTATGCAAGACCAGCACTTGTGGTTTTAGCTACTCTTACAGTGCATCTCTCTGTGCTACGGAGTCCAGCTTCCCACTGCAATCTCCTAGGGTTCATAAAGTCAATCAGCAGTAGGAACTCTCCTCAAAGGCTTCTCTCTCAGGGCTCATATTTTAATATATTTCCTCTTCTCAAACCTCTGCTGCATTTGGACACAAGAAAACAGAGAATGGCTGCTGGTAGGCAGCCAGTGAGAGGGCTAACCCAGGATCCATGTTGTTAGAGTTGAGTGAGAAAGCTTTGGATGACTAAAGAATCTTCCCTGGTGTCTTAGATTGGAAAGAATCTGCATGCAGTGCAAGAGACTGGGGTTTTATCCCTGGGTCAGGAAGATCCCCTGGGGAAGGGGATGGCAACCCATTTCACTATTCTTGCCTGGAGAATTCCATGGACAGAGGAACCTGTTGGGCTACAGTCCATGGGATTGCAAAGAGTTGGACACGACCGAGTGACTAACACAGAGGAACCAAATTGGTTGGGCGGATACTATACAGTACCCCATTCCTTGTCCACCATCTTTTCCCACTCCTCTGAATGAAGAAGCTTCAAATGTTCTGAGTCTGTCAAGAACCCTTTTCCTTGTGGTGTTCCAAATCAAGGCGAACAAATGGAGTTGTCTTATAGGAAGGTGAACACTGGTGTTCATGATTGTACATTATTCAAGGAAGGCAGGGGGTTGTGATGAAGACAGATAAAGACACTGCTGCCTCAGCAGAGTTCCCCGAATGCAGAGCACACCACTGGGACTGTGCTGGGGGCAGTGCCTCTGTTCAGCAGGAAGCCGGGCATCTAGGGAGTCGTGATCAAAGGCGACAAATCCTCTCTGCCACCGCCAGCCTTTAAAATAGACCCAATTAAACCCAGAACTAGGAACCCAAGGGATTCCTCTGCCCCGTGACTGTTCATTCCAGTCTGCCTAAAACGTGTGCATGCACACAGGCAAGACAGCATGATACTAACTTTTTTGGTATCCCATGATAAAGGGCCAGGAACAATTTTGAGTCAGTGATCTGAGGATGGCCCCAAAGCAAGTCTGCATTACATAACCACCAACTTCTTGAAAATAGTCTAATAATCCCTGTGGGGCACACTGTATGCCTTCTTAGATTGTTCTGGTTGGAGAATGTAACAGTGCTAGCAGTTGGCCTGGGGAGGAAATGGTGACGTGTATGTTTTTACCTGGAAGAGAGAGTCATAAGTTTAATTTGTCCTAGTGTTAAATAACACGTGTGTCCCTTCTTCCATGATGTCCATCTCTGCAATAGTGACCAAGACAAAACTTTGCCTGTGGGATGCTCAGTGCAGATTCTTATGGACTCAATTTGAGTTCACATGGGGATTTTGCTAGACACTTTGATTCCTTCTTTTTCCACCAGTCTGATCTTGGTAATTGAGTGTTGTAAACTGTTGGGTCCCTTATGAAGTGGAAAGATCTCTGAGGTCAGTCCCTCCATTGCTGTCATTTTACAGATCAGAAATCTGAGGACTGTAGAGACTGAACTAAATATGCTGTGAAAAACTTCAGAGTGTTGATGCCCTTGACTTTTCTAAAGAGTTTAAAACATTGGTGGTATGTTAAGATGGTGAAAGATTGAGTTCAGATTCTTGGTTCTTCCATTTACTAGTTGGGGGACATTGGATAGGTCATTTAATTTTTCCAACGCTGTTTGTTCACCCATAAAATGAAATTAATGTCACATCCACCTAATAGGGTTAACCTGAGTATTACCAGAGATCATGTATGTCAAGCGTTTTGCACAATGCCCAGTCCAAATTAAGTACTATGCATGTTCAATGTTGAGATAATAAAATGCCTTTGAAGAGAACATAAGTATAGATGTCTTGAAAAGAGTTTGTTACAGAAATATATATATATATATATATATATATATATATATATATATTCCTTATCTGAAAGATTGATTAGATAGAAAGCCTTCATATAATATAAGAATTTTCTACTAAAAGCAAGCCACAGAATACATTCACTTAAAAAGCAACATTCATTGAGAACATTCAGAATTTTCACTTAGTCTATGACAGCATGGTCCAATAAGAACAAATGTGTGTTCATTTGTTCAGAAAACTAACACTTAAAAGTCAACCACAAAAAAAAAAAGACCACAGAAATGATAGTGTGAAATTATTGCTGATAGTAAAATTGTCATGAAATTAAAAGCTTGAATTTTAACTGTTTTTAACAGGGCATTCTTTTTCAAGGCTCCTTTAAAACCCTGTGTTGCTGGAATCTATATGTATGAAGGATTTGTGATGGTGGTGGTAGACTTAATTTCACAGATTTTTCAAGGAAATTTTGGTTGCCAAACCTTGAGATACTTAGTGTTTGTTCAGATAAACATAATTTTTCACATACTTTCTTTTTCAGCAATAGGCAAATGAAACTTACAAATGACTAGGATCAAGACCGAGACAGTTTTATTACAGGATTTAATTTGATTGCTGCTTCATCACTGCCTTTGTACAAATGGAGGAGGGAGATGTAACGGTGAAGAGAATCACTAGAGGCCTGCACACCTGGGTGTGCATCTTGTCCTTACTTTTCACCAGCCAGGTGACCTTGAACAAATCACGTGAACACTCTAGATAGTTCTTCATCTTCAATTTCTTAAATTATAATTAGTGTTGATAGTGGCAAGACCACAGGAGTGTTGTAAGGGACAAATGAGAGAACATACATGAAGCTCTTTGTGTTCAGTTAGGTGCGTGGAGGTTCTGAAGACTTGCTGGTTATTATTAGCTTTATGTCCAGGCTGTTATTATGTCCTGGTGACTCCGGATTTCTCAGAAAGAACTGTGTGATCCCTGGAAATAGTTCAAGGAAGAGCCTGCCAGGGGGGCAGTAATCTTTTGTTTTAGAGAGTATGGATTATGTCAAAGCAGTCAGCTACCAATGGGTCTGCTAGAGCGCACGCGCTTCATCAAGCTCTCCATCTTGGTGTCTGTATGAGGACCTGCCTGTACCATTAAGGATCTACTTTCCCTTTGTCTTTCCTTTTGTCTTTCTTTCCCTCTCTCGTCCCTCTCCTTTGGGTCCCTAGGATTTGTTAGGAGTTCACTGCTATGTCACCAGTTGATTGCAGGGCCAGACCACAGGGTCTAGGTGGCAGTGTCTTTATTTCATTTGGAAAGATCTGAGAAGGATAAACAAATAATGGAAACTGTGTTTTGTTTTGGCTTTTTTTTTTCCTCCCAGACTTTTCAAATTAGCTAGTCTTCCATCAGTAAGGCTAAAATTAAGTGCACACCACTGTTTGTTACCAGCTTGGTTTGTAATTTTAAAAATTGTTTTCTTATATATCTTTTCAAAGCCAGTGACTTCAATGCCCTCTTTTTTTTTCCACTTAGAATTTCTATCTAGAGAAAAAAAAGAATATCCAGATGATTTAAGCAAATGAGGATTTAATTCATCAGATCTAATCTTATTTCTGTGCTTAGATTCATAGCTTTAATCTGTAAACAAGCACATCATTAGGGAGATAGGTAATTACACAAATTAGATTGGGGAAACTTTGCCAGGGGAGATGGATTTTGTTTACCCTCATTTGTTTGGCACCAGAGGAATTTCTCACACAAAGAGAACATCTTGTGTGGCTCAAGAGGGGAAAATAGTGAAAAGTCTAGGAAAGGAATTCTTTTGTCCCTGGGACCAAATCTTGTAAGCAATGGGCTTTTGTCCAGCCACTTCATGGGGGTCAGTCTGAGGTGAAGGACAGCAGAGAGCATGGAGCAGATAGAAGCACTGAGGTATCCACTTCTCAGGAGCCTGACACATGTTTGTTGATTAAAATATGTTCTTTGACTTAAATGGAAAGTCTTCTAAAATTTTAAGATGTGCCCTCCACATGTTGAAGTGCATCCATGAAAAATAAGTCAAATTGCTTTGGGGATCTTTACTTTTTCAAAGGATTTCTTAGATTTAGTGAGTACATGCTATTCTCAAAGGATGATTAGTCTACATGAGAAGAAAAATGTAAATATGAACTGATGTCTCTTTCTGCTCATTTTAAAAGGAGAGACTGTAAGACTTGATGAGTGGTGTGACCATAACCTTTGGAAGGACTTTACAGGCAGATATGATTGCTGAGGGGTGTGGCAGGCAGAGAAGGAGAAAAGGGAAGAATCACATTCTGTTTAGACAGATGAGTCCTCATAAAGAATAATAATAATTTCACAAAGACAGTTTGGCTCATGGAATCCACATGTTGTCTTTTTCTTATTGCCATTAGGGAACCAGTAAATACTGATAGTAAAATGTGACCTAAAGAAAATCACGCTAAAATAAGAATGGTCAGGCATGAAGTTCAGAAAGGATTGGAGGGGTGGAGAGATCATTTAAAAAATAAAGCATTCATTTATTCATTTTTTAAAAATTGTAAGTTGAGTACCTACTATTTACTGGACACCATATCAGGAATAGGAGATTCATTAGTAACAAATCAAATATGAATTTTGCCCTGAAAAATTTTAGAAATCACAACCTGAGAGAGATGATTATATCTTTAATTATTTTGGTGATAATGGGATTAGATCTTCCCTGGGTTGGGAAGATCTCCTGGAGAAGGAAATGGCAACCCACTCCAGTATTCTTGCCTGGAAAATCCCATGGACAGAAAAATCTGGTAGGCTGTAGTCCATGGGATCACAAAGAGTCGGAAACGACTGAGCGACTTCACTTCACTTCAATGGGATTAGAAAGGCAAAATATTAATGTTGCCTGTTTTTGAACTTTCTATAAATTGAACCGTTACTATACACACTGTCTTGTAACTGGATTTTTTTGTGACATTCATATGGGTAATTCCATATAGTGGCGATGGTTTGTTCATTCTTGTTGCCGTATTCCATTCTATGAGTATACCACAGTTAATCTATTCTCCCAAAGATGTGTACCTGAGTATCTTCCAGGTTTTGGCCAAATATTACTGCTATGAACATTCTTATAAATAATAATATTTACATTCTCATAAATAACAGCATTTACATTCTTGTAAATAGCAGGAATTGTGATACATTCTGTGAAAATGCATATCAAGAGGGTTTAACCTTAATTGAATTGGGCAGAAGAAACTTTTTGAGGATGTGAAATTTGAGTTAGGGGCAGTTCAATTCAGCCAGAAGAAATGATATTTACTGACATCCAGGGCAAGAAGAAGATTCAATTAGAGAACTCCTTTAGAGCAAGAATGTCTAGAAATGTAGTGGGGCTCGTTCAGCATATCCTCAGAATCTGTTGCCCATAGCACCCAAGGTCCACTCCATCCACTCTGCCCTTCCCACTGCCCAGCCCCCCTCCTGTTCCTGGCTTCCAGGCTGGAAGAATGATTTCTGAGGCTCCAGACTGGTAACTACAGAAGGCAGGGATTCCCTGTGGGAGACAGAAGGTGAGAGTGACCCTGGGGAGCTCTGTGATTGCAAAGCCCCAGATTCTTCTGCTGATGAAATACTTATTTTCCACAATAGAACCCTGGGCATGGTATTTTATTAGGAGAGGTGGCCAGACTTCGATCTTAGACTATCTGATGGAGTGATTTGAAGGGAATTTTTTCCAAATAGAATTGGATGAAACTGATTCTCCCAAGTATGTTTTGCAAATGGAAAAAAATGAAAGTAGGGGAGCCTGGGTGGTGGGTGGGGAAGCAGTCAGTGTGCACTGGGCCAAGGGAGGTGTGCAAAGGCCAAGAGAATAACAGTGCATTTGACCTGGCATCTTTTTCTACTTGGTTGTGAGACAACTACAAAAGACTTTTGTAAGTCTACAAAACTCAGCAGATTCCTGTTCCTGGGCAAGGCAATATTGCAGAGAGGCTAAGAAAGTGGACCCTGAGATCAGATGGCCTAGACTAGAACCCTGACGCATCTGTTTATTAGCTGAGTAATCTTGAGCATGCTTCAGCCTACCCATATCTCCATTCCTTCATATTTAACATGGACATAATATCAATAATAACGGTGGTTCTGAGGGTTAGATGATTACATATGAGGCACTTAGAACAGTGCCTGCTACATCCCGGCACCCTTGTAATTGTTAGGTATTACTGTTAGTGAAACCCCATCACTTTTCCACTGCAATTTTAGATAAGACACAGTCTCTCTTTGAGCCTCAGTTTCTTCATCTTTACTCACAATCTGAGCTCCCTAAGGATGCTTCTGGAGACGTTTATGTACCATTTGTGATTCTCCAAAGCTAAGATGGTGTAATAACATGGCCTGATGCTATTGTTTTGTATGCACCTGATGTTGACAACTGCATCCCCAAATTTGTCTAGCAGAACCCACTACTGTCAAGATGTGATGGGATGCAATCTGAACTCGATGCATTTTGTTTTCTTTGCAAGGTGTGTAAAAACCCTAGTTTGGATCAGAAAATAAAGATTTATGGTTTGTGTTCTAGTCTCTCACTCCTTTTGGTTGTTACGATTTCAGTAGGTCCCTCTCATGGAAAGAAGCAGGGATTCTCCGCCTCTTCCTTGCATATGGGTTCACAAGCCACTCCTATGGAAAGTCTTGGCTGAAAAGTCCCCATAAGTTTTGCATAAACATATTTCTAGCTTCCACCTTCTTGATTTCAAGTTATCGTTTCCTTTTTTAAAACAATTTTCCTCTAGGGCTCCAGGGTCTTTACTATTAAACAGGGGCTATGGTTTACCTTCATTGTGATGAACAACTTAAAAGAAAAACCATAGGTTATTTATCTAAAAACAGGATCATGCCAGGGGTGGGAAGAAATGAGAGGGAGCTCTGGAGACGCCTTCAGTTGCTATAACAACCATATGCAATATCTATTTTTCCTTCCCTCCTTGCTTTTAGTAGCCTATCTAATCTATCTTCTGGTTATGATTCTAAAAATCACCTAGGATCATTTTACAAAAGGACATGAGATTTTTTTCTTTAACAATGCTTGAAAAGAAGCACGAATGCAGCAATGGCTCTCAAGTATTGTGGGTCTCCTACCTGCCAGGCGCTTTACTAGGTGTTTAATGTATGTCATTTTGCTATAATTTCCTCTTTCTTCTAGAACACTGTGGAGAATATATTGCTTTCTGGCCATACAGTGTTAATCTGATACATTTATAGCCAGGGCCATTAGGAAATTCCCAGTGTGTGTTCCGAGTCTGAGCTTTAGAAGGAGCAGCAGGTGGTTGCGGGGAAGATGGTCTGATCGGCGTCCTTTCATGATTTGTCCAGTGCCTTCCGTTCGTCAGATAGTGCACTTGCTAACATAACTGTCTGGTTATCTCTCCTTTGTTTCCTGGTCTGTGTGCACGAGGCTTTAACCTCTTGCGTGCTTCATCAGAAGAGAATACTGACCACTGTTACATTTCAGTGCATCCACTTTTGCACCTACTATGTGCAAAACACTGTGCTCATTGCCGAGCAGGGTGAGTAGACACCACACACAGCCTTCTGAAATTCCTATTCCAAATGGAGAGAGAGTGACATATACAAATAATGCCAATAATCTTGTAGTGGTGCTAAGTCTTAGAAGAGTTATGCACTGATTCGAGGGAGCTGAAAGACCTTATTTTCCTCAGAATTTACCACCACAAACGTATACCTGTCACTGTACAGTAGTACTCTCTGAGCGTTATAGAACTTTCTGAGTGCCCTTTTTGGCTCTTTGAAGTCAAGGCAAAGACTTGCAGGCAGCACCTACTATGTTCAGCACAGAGCTTACATATTTACATATGGAGCAGCCTGAATATGTTTTCAAAGCAGCTTCTTTCTAAATTTTCACTGTATTGCATCTTCCCTATCTTAGGCAAAGCCATAGACGCAAGACTAATGGCCCAGGCAATACAGCTCTAAGCCACAATTAGGTTTTTTAAGATAAATCAGCTTTTGTCATTCCCCTGAAAGTCTTACATGCTTCGTTTTTGGCGTATCTGGGCACCAGAGTGATTGGTCCTGCCCTGAGCTTTCCATGGGCCACTCCACCCCACCCCTCACATGGTGGTCTGGATACGTTAACCTGTTGTACAATGATGGGACGTAAAGCCTAAATGAGCCACTGTAGTCGGGGGCAGAGGGAGGGAAGGCTGGTTAGTAGGAGTTAATAGCATACAGTTTAAAGTTACAAGCAATTTTTAGTTAAATGATAGTTATTTCTCTGTGCTGTGAATTATACCCCCATGATTTCTTCCTCCCTCACATCTGTTTCCCACCCCCAGCCCTCATTCCCTTAGAATGAAAGCATGCTTGTTACTTTGCCCAAGGCCGGTGAGGCCCTCTTTATTGTTTTTAGTAGTAGTTGTTGAAGCATCAGTATGTAGGGAGAAGAAGCTAAATGACTCAAACAGAAATTCCAGCAGTTGGTGGCTTGGTGACAAAAGTATTGGAATCCATAGCTCTGAATACTTTTCTTCTTTCAGTGGCTCTTTTTCAGAGTGAAACAGAGGTGGAGGAAGCCAGTTATGTTTGCTGGAGAGATAGAAACATAACATGATTTAACTGGAGTTGAAATCTGGGCATTTATTTAGGATTTCTCTTCCTTTCAGTATGTGGCTAGACCCTATTCTGGTTTGTGGATTCCTGAGGTTCTGATTATTAAAGATTTTCAAAAGTTGTGGTTGTATTCCAGATTAGTGAAAGAGACACAAAGGAAAAGATGTCAGAAAAGCATCAGGGCTGAGTTGAAGGGCTCTTCCCACAAAGTCCTTCCTGCCGCCTAGATTTCCAGCTCCTTCAAAGACGTCTTCTATTCCTGACAAGGGAAAATGAAAACAAAACTGCTCTAAGACTTTTTCACAAGTGTGGCTGTTTTTTTCAAAGCAAAGAAAAGCCTGTGTGTCTGCTGAGGTAAGCTGTCCATGGGCTCATTTTCCTGTCTTTTATTCTAAAATATAGGGGACAGAGGAAATAACGAAATATGGTTACATACATGGAGTACCAGCAGGGCTAGTGAAGATGGTAATCTTTGTGAATCTTGTTAATGCTTTAACAAACAGACAATAGTCACAATCAGCACATTGATTCCTTGAATGGAAGCGGGCACGGAAGTGCTGCTTAAAATAAGTGTGTTGATTTTCACATTAAAGTAGGCCAAACTCTGTTTACAGTATTAATTTGCTTAGCAAGCCCTTTATTTCATTGACAGTAAGGAGATAAGCTTCAGCCCAGCTGTGACTGAATTAGCTAGCGAGCAACAAGTGTTTGTTGTCTGCTGTTTGTGTGCTCTCGATTGCTGGGCATCATGGTGTGTGCATAAGATAAAAAGCGGAAGTGTTAGGCACTCAGTCGTGTCCGACTCTGCAGCCCTGAAGACTGAAGCCTGTCAGGCTCCTCTGTCCGTGGAATTCTCCAGGCAAGAATACTGGAGTGGGCTGCCATTTCCTTCTCTAGGGGATCTTCCTGACCTAGGGTTAGAACCCAGGTCTCCTGCATTGCAGGGAGATTCTTTACCATCTGAGCCACTAAACAACTTAATATAAGATAGGTGTTCAGTAAATGTTATTTGTTATTTATTGATGTCAAAGTAGAGGCTTAGAGAAGTTTGTTACATGGCTAGTAAGTGACAAATATTTGTCTGATTTCAAAGCCCGTGCTTTTCTAAAATACGCTATTCTTTGTCTCCTAGATAGAAATGAAAATCATGAGAATCAAATATTAGTGTCTGTGTTACTTTGGATTTTAAATTATTAGTTAGGAATTCATAGAAAAGCGAGTTTCAAAAAGTTCAGGAAGAAGAGTGACCACTATGGTATAAACAATCAGCATGGATAGAAGGCACTTAAAAATGAAACATATTATTTTAAAAAATGAGACATGTTATTAAAGTTACACAAAATTTTCAGAGGCGAGAAAAGTGTATGAGTCATCCAGAGAAAATATTGTGACTTCCACATTAAGTAATTTCTAATGAACTTCAGAAGAAAACTTATCAAGATTTGCCATAATACTAGTAGTATATAACTTAGGGTTAATGCAAAAATGTGTCAGGAAGAATGTGGGGAGGCTCGAGCTCTGAATGAGTTGAAGTTGGCAAAAAGTGTATAAGATGGCAAGAAGGACTTTAGCTAAATTTAGAGCAAGATCAATAGGGAAGAAAGAGGTCTA